>PVHY01001394.1:0-34624 GCA_004024945.1 Uropsilus gracilis | reverse complement strand
ACTTGAACCGTGACCCCTAGCCCTGGCCACTTCATAGGCCAAAGCCACCATGCCCAACCCTTGACACCTTTCTTTTTTAAAAATAATATATATATATATATATATATATATACACATATATATATTTCACATCTTTGTATTCCTCAGGATTCACCCACTACCTCCCCTCCTTGACTGCTCCCACCTATCCTCCCCTCAGTTGTACACTTTAGTTATTATTATTATCTTTCTTTGACTTTTCCTCCTGACCTTTTGTTTGTTTTTCCTGTATCCCATATATTAGTGAAAGCATTTGGTTTCTGTCTTTTTCTTTCTGACTTGTTTATGCTAATATGATTTCTTCTAGGTCCATCCATGTTATTTCAAATTCATCAAATTTGTCATTTTTAATTGATTAGTAATATTCCATTGTGTATATATACCACATCTTTTCCATCCATTCATCTATTTTAGGACATTTGGGTTGTTTCCATGTCCTTTCAATTATAAATAGTGCTGCATTTATTTTTTAAATTTGAATGTGGCATCCATAATAGTATTTAACTTAGGGAATCTTACTCTTTCCATGAATGAATCTATAAAAATGAAATAAGATTAGATCTGTAAAAGGAAATTAGTGCATGAAGGAACTTAATGAAGCAAGATTTTATGGACTCCTAGAACTGAAAAGAAATCAGAGTTGGTCTAACCTCATATTTATAGAACATGGAAATAGAATAACAAAGAACTTAAATGTACATTTCATTGCCTCTAACACACATAACCACAATTCTCACATTTACATTTCACTCAACATCTACCAAATATGACTAATCTATTGATAAAATTTGTTCAAATCCCAACTACAAGATGATTCTCACAGATGTCTACCTACTCCTTGCTAACCAATGCCTTCATATCCAGACATAATAGTGTCAGTAAGTGGAGAAGGAAATCAAATACAGGAGAAAAATGGCTCTACTAAAGACATGTTTCAAATTACTGTGACCCAGTTCTTCTCTGGCTCTTGTCCCCACACTGCTCATTTAGAGTCCCAAGTCTCTTGTGAAGTATACTTGTCCTAAATAAACTAATTTCCAGGAGTCCTTGAGAGATAATCCACATGTATTCAAAATCAAATTGTCCCACCAGCCACTATATGACTTCACTGTTTCGTGTCTCCCTCTTGTGGTCAATTATTTGAGTTACAGATACTGCTGGGCTCATGGCAACTTCAAATCCAAAAAATGTCTTTCAGGTCCCACTGCTGCTTTTGCTGAACGTACTTGTTGCCATTTCCATTGGTGCTGTCATTTTCCATCTGGCACCACTGCCCCCCTTTGAGGTTGGTTCCCTGGCACTTTTAGAGTGCCAAAGGTATATACTCAGTGCTAATCCTGTTACAGGGAAAGACAAGGTAGTGCACTTGTTTTACAGATTGCCACTAAAACTGTGGAACATCTCATTCTTTTCATTTCTCATGGCTCCTGTTTTCCTCTCTGGTATATCTCGCTGGAGTTGCAGCTGAAATATGTGAGATAAACAGTACAAAAATACAACAAAGAATTCAGAAAACTCAGGCTTTATTTCAATTTAGTCTGACTGAATTCACAAATGAATAATAGTAACAATAATAAAAAAAACAAAACTTGTGGAGCAGTTAGTCTAGATAGGGCATGGTGCCCTGCATTAATCCATTTGCCTACATTAATTCACTGAATGTCACAATTACCTTATGACAACACTTTATTTTTAATCCCCATGCAAAAGTGAAACTTAAAGATGTTTAGTTACTTGCCCAAGGGCACTGGTAATGGGCAGATCAGATCTTCTAGCCAACTATGGCTACCCCCACAATCCAGAGTCCTAAACTTACTGCCCATGGCCAGAGTTCAGCATTCAAATTCACTAAAATCACATATAATATGTTGCATTTATGTATTTTTTCTTATTGGGGGAAAATATCAGATACTCAAAGGGCCAAAATAGATTTTAGCTTTATGCAGAGTTTTCCAGTACAAAGTTCTACAATCTTTTATGAAAATAAACACTGTTAAGTCTATCCCACCAGATTCCCAAACCAGTCCGTAGATATCTGAGACTCAGTACCTGATGTAGCCCAGACGCCCGCTCTAACTTACTGCAAGTGACAGAGCCAGAACCTTGTGCTTGGCTGTGTGGAGCTCTTTCAGGCAACAAGATGATGTGCTCCTCATTGTTCTATCCTTATAAACTTTCTACCTGAAATCTTGCTGGGTGACTGAAAGCCCTATGGGATGAGGCAGGGGATGCAAAGGAGGAAACTGAAATAATTCAATTCATGGGAATGATGAGAATAGGAGAGGCTCACCTGGTGGAATCCACCTTTCTGGGGACCTAGGGCAAGGGCATCCCTCCTCCCACCTGTGTCTGCTCAGGCAGCCCCATGGGTGTCTTAGTATGCTGCAGCTGTGCAGATTTCCATCTCTTATAAAACTTGCCTGAGAGGTATTTGCTGATAATTGTCAACAATCAAATGAATTATAGATGATGTTGGTAAACAAAATGCTGCCTTGATGAATGATGAGTTGGCTCTACTCTGACATGACTGCTAAGTCATTCAAAGCACTGATTAAACCCATTACTGTAAAATAATCACCATCCATTACCTTTAATGTCGTGAACTGACAACCTAGTTAAGGCAGCTGATGGTGTCAGCAAAGTGATTTGTTGTACCGCATGTCCATCGACAATAAATCACTTCGATAAATCAATGAACAGTAGCAATAAAACAATATATTTTCATATTTCTTGACATTCAATTACAGAGTGTGTATACTGACTTATTCTTAAACACAAACACTGATATGGAAGGATTCAGTATTCGCCAGCACGAACACGGGATTAGTTCTATTTTAACCTAGATTGGAAGAGACTTGTATAATTATGTATGTATGTGTTCTTCTGTGTCTATATTGGGTATATGCCTTCTTCAGCTACTTACCTAGTTGCTGCAGTCAAAAAGTACACATTACATAAGCATAATGAAGATACTAAAAATGTTCTTTGTCCTAAACTTAGATAAGGAAAGGCAACAATATACTGAATATAAAGAGCAGCAGACCAGAAATTAGGGGATCTGAGAAAACCATTTATAAACCAGCTATATGACCTTGCACAAGTCACTTAACCCTTGTGGAATTTACATGATTCTAACAATCAAATGACTGATATATATCTCTATGTAAATATTTTTAATGTGTGTATGCATATATGTCTATATATATGAGAATCCTTTGCAAAATGTAACACCTTCTTGAAAAATTAAGTTTTCATTTCCCTTATTTTGAAGATACTATTAACTTTACAACTCTGTCATTTTATATGGAGGGCTCTTTTCTGGTCTAAAGGTCTTAATATCAGACCTCAATCAGATCTTAGCTAATTAAATTTCCAGTACTGTAATATTTTATGAAATTTTGCTTATTCACTAACATGTTATTTAACTAAATGGTAATAGTCAATTTTATTTCAAGCAATGTCCTAGGTCTTGAGAGGCAATAGTGAAGAAGTAGTTCACTAATTCATAATGAAAAGAGAAGAGAAAAAGGAAATTGACCATGTGGAATCAGAAGGCTAAAGGGTATTGATTAAATATGTGTAAATAATTATAGAAAACTTACTTCCCCAAATGAACAAAATATACTTTTATTGAAGTATGTGACATGCAACTTTATATTTTTTATTTAATAATTTGACATTTGTGAACATTATGACATCATTGATCACACAATTAATCTATTTACCATCTTAGCAACTTTCAAATTAGTATATCAATTATATTGTTGATTATAGTTCCCATTCACTGTTTTTCATATCATTGACTGATTTATTTTGTAATTAGAAGTTTGTATTTCTTGACCACTTTTACCTATTTCCCCCAACCTCCAATTCTTTGTGTTTTCTCTCTTGATGATTTTAATTACTTATATTTTGTTTGTTTGTTTAGATTCCATATCTAAGTTAACTCATGTTATTTTTTTTCTTTGACTTTTTTCACCTTACATAATTATCCTCAAACTCCATTCATGTTGTCACAAATAACAAGATTTTATTTATTTTTCATGACTGAATAGAACTCCATTGTGTCTGTATGTGCACACACACATGCATGTCACACCTTTGTCATTTAAAGTGATTATTGATGGGTATTTGTTTTACTGCCATTTCATGAATTATTTTATGACTTTTTAATAATTTCTGTTTCCTTTCTCCTTTTCTTATTCTCTTCCTTTGTGGTTTGCTGTGTTATGTTTTTTATAATTTGATAAAGAATTGTGGGCTATACACATGTGTGTGTATATATGTGTATATACATATGTATTTAATGAAATACTTTACAGTCATAAGGAAAGATGAAATTTTGTCATTTACAGTAAAATGGTATAGACTGACAGTAATTACATAAAGGGTAAAAAAATCAGTCAGAAGGAGAAAGACAAATGCTAGATGACTTTAGCTATATGAGATGTGTGAGGAAATAAAGTACATGAATGAACAAAATAAAATAAAACTAAGCAAGTGAATTAAATAACAGAATTGAGTTTATCAGAGGATAAATGGGTAGAGGGACTCCAAAGAAATAGTTTTTCCTTAAATTTTTAAAATAAATCTTAGAATCTGTTAATGTTCTAATGGAATTTCCTTTGTATAAAATGTTACTTTTCTCTAGTTGCTTTTAAGATTCTTTGTCCTTAAATTCTGATATTTTGATTATAATATATTTTAAGATTCTTTTTGAGTTCATCTTATTTGGTACTCTCTGTGCTTCCTGTACTTGGGTGTCTGTTTCCATCCCTAGATTAGGGAAGTTTAAGCCACTATTAAATAAGTTTTCTATGCCTTTCTCTTTACTCCTGTGATAACTATAATATGAATGTAATTCTGCTTGATTTTGTCTCATAGTTCCCTTTAGATAGATTCATTTATTATTATTTTTTTTTTACTTTTTGTTTCCCTGCTTGATCTAGCTCCATTGCCCTGTCTTAGAGCTTCTTTATCTGTTCTTCCACTTCATCAGTTTGCTGTTGAATTCCTCTATTTTTAAGGTCAGTTATTGAATTCTCCAATTCTGTGACTTTCTTTTGGTACTTGCTAATATTTTCTATTTCTTTGTTGACGTTTTGTATTTTTTTCATACATTCTTTTCCCAAATTCAGTGAGCACATTTATGATCATTGTTTTGAATTCTTTATCTGTTAGATTGTTTATTCTGTCTAAGGTCGTTTTCTGAGATTTAATCTTGTTCTTACAAACTGGAATATAATCCTCTGTTTCTTCATTTTGTGTTTGTCACTATGTATTAGGAGAAACTGTTGCCTCTCCTAATATTGCATATGTTCTTAAAACTGATGGGTGTTGAACCTTATCATTCACCTTTATCTGATGTTTTTATTGCCTTATGGCTCAGTTTTGTTTGGGCCCCTTTACTGAGGGTTGCCAAGATTTGTTAGTGTTACAAGTGGCAGAATTTCTTTTATCACCTAGTTTCAGGCAGATTGGAGGTCAGACCTAAGGGATCAGATTATTAAGTAGCCAATATGTATGTTCTGGTGTAGTTGCAGCTATAAACCCTGTTGGCCTCTAATCCTAGCAATATGGAGACACTTTCACAGGGATAATTGTACAAATAAAGGTTCTGATTCTTTTCTGTGTAAAACTGGGTTGCTGTAACAAAGCCAAAAGTGAGTGTAAAGACAATTTCCCAGCCTATATACACTGAGACTTCCCCCAGTTTCAGCTGTGCCAGCTAGACTATTGTAGGAGGTTTATTATGTTCAGAGACTAGCGTCACAGGTCATGGCAAGTCCTCCAGCTTTACCAAGATGTGTAGTATGTTAATTGATAGCTACACCTACAACTGGGTGCTAGTAGAGTAAGGTAAGAGTGCAAATAGCACCCATCAGTGCCTCCACCATCAGAGAGTTCCAACAGATCTTTGCTCCCCATGCCCTCAGATGTTTTAAGATTAGCCAATGAATTCCATTCACTGTAATTTAATTTCTTTTCAAATTGCTACTCCTGTAATTTATAATGTCCTGAGATGAAGGAGTCTGTGCACTTGCCCCTTCTGGTTGGACTTTATGTTCAAAGGTAGTTGGTTTTTGGAAGGAGCTAACTCTCAGTGTAGGACCCAATGTGATATGAACCACAAACCCTTCACATGTCAGGGAGAAGCTCTGTATTTATCTGATCTCTTCTGATTTCATGTTGCTGCAGCAGGGGTGGAGTTTCTTAGCAAGACCAAATTGCATTTTGGTGTCATCTTTTAGTTGTGCAAGAGTTTTTCAGAGTGACCTCAAATTTTTTTCACAGGGAATCATTATATATATAGCTGTAATTTAGTGTGTCCATGGGAGAAGATGAGCCTAGGACCTTCCTACACTGCTATCTTGAACTTCTTCCCAAAGTATATTTTCTTTTAACCATTATCATAGAAATTTTAAAAACTGTATTGCTCTTTTCTGAACCTTTAGCTCAGTTCAAAAATAATTTTTAAGAATATAATCAGATATACGAGACTGTCGGTTAAACTTATTGGCTTAATTCAGATTTAATTGGCTTAATTGGCTTTATTGGCTTAATTCAGGCCTCAGAAGGGCCTATTATTCTGAGAGAAAAAAGTAAACAAATAGCTAAAGTATGACACAGAATTTGTGAAGAGCAATCAAAAAGGCAACTTCCAATCTTCTTTATGATTAAAATACTAAGAAAGTACCTCAAGTACTTCTGGCCAACATAAGGAGAAGCAATAAGACAAAACAGGCATTTGTGACAGTTCAGAAGCAATGATGAAAGATAGAGGGATTAATCACTCAAAGAAACAACTTCCTAATGGAGAGATAAGCGAAGTCAAGGCAAGGATACGAAAAAATTCAATGTGGTTTGGGAATTGGTGTGTTCACCTACTTGGTTGATATATTATTTTAGATGTTGTGTTAACAAATTAACTCCAAATTCCCATTGTTTGACAGTCACTTCCTGCTCACACTTTATACCCATTAAAGTCAGTAAGGACTTTTTTCTTACCACTTTGTAGTTGCATGATCTAAAATATGTACCTTCCACTGTTTTAGGAGAATAAAGAAACTTGGAGAACTCATATCTGTTCTTCTGTGATCTGGCACAGAAGTGACACATGTCTCTTATGCTAATAATGAATTAACTATAACTAGCCATATGTTCTGCCTAGATGTAGGAGGCTAGTATAAGGAAGTAGGTTATTTGGTGCACAACACTATCTCTGTTATGATTGGGTCATTAAATATGTGTGTATGTGTGTGTGTGTGTGTGTGTGTGTGTGTGTAATTGTTAGCAACAAAAGATAAAATAAGAAAAGTCAGTCACTTTTGGTCATGAATATCAGGATGAGGAATTTGACTTAATAGGAATCTGAGTGTTCATTGAAATGTATGATCAGGGTAGTGACCTAATTGAGTTTAGATAGATTTAATTACTACCCCTTTTAATTCTAAGTCTTTGGGTTTATTTACTTAATCAAATTAAAATTTTTTATGTTATCAAATCTATCACTATTTTCCTTTTTAAACTTTGTTTTAAGGAAGATGCCTAGGCAATTTTCCTTTACCAAGTATTTATTACCAAGTATTATTGATTAATTGATTGATTCTAACCCTCAATAAATGGTGAAGGAATGGGCAATTATAATGGTGGTTATTATTGAGAGAGAGAGAAACAGAGAGAATGAATTAAAGTCTAAATTGGGACCATGATCATGACAATGGAGAAAGAGGACATGATATAAGGAAATTATGAAATTGAAACCTACTGGATTGGTCACTATATGAATGTGGGAACTAAGTAGTAAAGTGTAAAGAAAGGAGAGGTCTAGGGACATGAAGAGGGGTGCCATCGTACAGGGGTTCCCAATGAAAAACCAGTTTAGAGACTCCATATCTAGAAGATATGTTTTGTCTTCATGAGAACCAGAGCCTTGACCTGAGCACAGTAACAGCAGCAGCAACCAGAGGGATGTGTCAGGCCTATTGTAATGTAGAGTTCATTCAAAAATATCTAAGATTACTAATAACCTGCTCTTCTTTTTCTTTACCAATATCAGGGCCACACAAACCATTACAAAATATACCATGTGTCTTATACACAGGAAAGCATGGTACTTCAAAAAAGTTAACACATCTTACCTACCATAAATAATTCCTATTAACAATTCTAAATAGAATTCTAATGACTTCTTTATTTTTTAGCACAGTAGAATCAGGGTACTTGTGTTCTGCCTCTTGTACATACTTACTAGGTATCAGACCTCAGGGAAATTACTTCATGACTCTGTATTTCAGTTTCCTCATGTGACATGTGTTGTTTGCTAAAAAGTTATCTTTTCTGTGAGTTTTCTTCTGATCACTCTTCTCTCATCATATGCTGCTGATATTTTATCTCTATCCTCTAATATACCATATATTTTCCTTTTTACATCCATCTTTCCCATTGGAATGTAAGCTCCATGGCATTGAAAATATATCTCTATTTTGTTCATAAATACCTAGTACAAAGACAAGTCTTTATACATGATGTAAGATTATTGCCTTAAAAGAGCTTGTAATAGCATGTGATAACACATTTATTACAGTAGCAGTTTTACCTGTCCTTTAGAAATCAAAGTATATTCCCTGATACTATTTTTCTATCATGTCACTTCTAACCTATGCATAATATAGATGTCCCTTAAATTCTCACTGCCATTTTCTCTATCACTGATATTAGTAATATCTTCTTACTGTGGCCATACTGTATAAAACATCATTGTGTACATAATTCTCAGTCTTTTAACATCATTTATTGTTTTCTTAAAAAAGCGAGTTCTTGGGGAAAAGCATATGAACATTTTAATGACTTCTACAGTTAAACTGGTTTTTGTCAATTAACTTCCAGGAAGGTATTAACAGTTTTCTTTATCATTATGTCTTGAAATGGAGATAAGATTATGACCTCTTGGACTTTAAGTTCAAATTTAGCTTAATGACCTGTGGTGAAAGGTCATTACTGAACACCTCCTAGCCTTAATTTCCACATCTGAAATATAGGTAAAACAAAGGTGTTTATTTCATAATGTTATTTTAAAGAGGGAGTATAAAAATATTCATAAAAATATAAAATGTGATCTGATATATGGTGTGCATTAGATCAAATTTAACCATTGTTATTTCTGTGTACAAGATTGTCTATTCCCTGTCTATATTTGCAGTGAGTATTTTTATTTTCTCATCTTGAAGCTAAAATATGTTTCTTGTTGTTAATTGAGTTAGCATTTATTTGTTCACTAGTTATAATGAACATTATTTCTTAGGGTTATCATTTCAGTTTTTCCACTGGGATAGTCATCTTTTGCTGACCTATATCATTTCTTTAAATATTAATGAAATTAATCTTTTATATGTCAAATGTATTATAAATGCTTTTCCAAACAGTGACTTGCCTTTTAATTATAAGCCTGTGGGTTTATTTACTTAATCAAATTTAAATTTTTTTATGTTATCAAATCTAGCAGTATTTCACCTTATAAATTTTGTTTTAAGGGAGATGCCTAGGAGATTTTCCTTTACCAAGTATAATGTAATTATTCATTTATTTATTCTAGCCCTCTCGAGCTTCTATTTGTGTTCAAAATTTCAGTCCATCTGGAATTTATTTTGGTTTAAAAAATGCAGTAAGGATCTAGATTCTTTCACATAATAATTCACTTCATTGTGTTTTCTGCATATAAGTTCCATTTTTTATTCTGTTCTATTTTGTTTTGATTTACTGATAAGCTAAGATATAATCAAAGGTACCAGGAGTAAAAAGTTAACTAGTAACTAGATTAGTTAAATATGAATCATAATTTTATACAATAGTCTAATTTATAGATTCTTATTTAACCTCTCTAAACTTGTTAAATAATGTGACTGAACTCTCGCAACTGTTTTTCTTACAGTCTTGTGGGGGGTTTGTTTGTTTTGTCTATGTCAAGTGTAATCTCCAGGTCAAGTTTGTTGTAAGACTACCACATACACTATAAACATTACCTTTGCAAAAGTGAGCAATAATAGATTCCATATAGAAATACAGGACTGAATGAGAAAAACAGAATAATCCTGCTTGGTATGGAAACCCATTCACAGACTAGATGGGATGGTGCTGTGAAATGAAGCAAACTTCCTCTTACCTTAGTTGCCTCTGGAGACAAAACTAGCACTGAATACCTCTGAAGAAGTGATGGAGCCACTGCCTTTCCAAAGTGTTTATCTAAGAAAATCCTCAAAGAGATAGACACTACTTGTGAGCAATCCCTCTGCCCCCCAATTACCTCACAGAAACTATTATGCTAACCAGTTTAATTGTACCCTCACTGTTTGCCTTCCTTTGAAACCCATGTCTTCTCTATATATACCTCTTTCTTTTGTTAATAAATTGTCATTTGGTTTGCACCTTGCTTCTGTCTCCAACACATAGGTGTGAGACTATCCAAATGACATTTGTTTCTAGGGACTCTACCTTAAAAATCCAATTTTACCAGTGTAATATAAATATGCTCTAGTAATGACTAGAAGTTAAAATCTAATGTTTCCTAACACAATCTATAACGTCAAATCTTCCCAAAGTTTCCTCCAGACTAATTGATATTAACAATTTATCTGAACTAAAATAAGAAGGCCTGTTTAAGACCTCTTTCAGACTCTGTTTCTTTGGGCTCAGTAAGCATAAGGCTTTCTTTCCCTGACAAGGGTCTTAAGGGAACAGGATTGCAACACGGAATCTGATTGCTAATTATTAGTGATCTGATGGCCTCCCTATAGTTCCCAGCTCTTGAGCATTTAAATCGGACTTTTGAACATCTTCAGTTGGCTCAATGAAACACACACTAATGACAGAGGACTCTTTTCTCTTGCACTTCTCTAGAGGATCTGTTCCTGTTTGACCTCATCTTCTTGAGTTTGAACATTTTATTCTCGATTTTGACTTTGACCCCTGATTCAGGTCCTTACTAAATCTATTCCCCTTTTTTTGTTCTAATGCAATTGCAGGACTCTCACTGTTTGTATAACTTAAGAAAACTCACGCAACTGAATAATCATGTGAAAGAATCTAGGTTATTATTGCATGCTTTAAATCATGTTGTTTTGAGAAAAATCAGGTATTATGTGTTATATGTGTTATTATTTGGTATGGATATTAAATCTATGATGCCTTCTGATGAGACACTGTCTGCTTATAAAGGAGCTGAGGACAAGGTAATACATCACATTTTACTTAACAAAGTACCTCCCTTTTCATCATTTTTAATCCTGCCTCTACATTGTTATGCACTATGTTCCCTTTTCCTGAAATCTATAAACTTTTCCCTATTTTCTGTTTTTAAATTTTAACCATCTTTTTGAGTTCTGTTCAAATTCTGTCTCCTTCAGGAGACATCTTCAAAATGTTCTGCCCTTTTTTTCTCTTCTAAGACATTAACACTCTGCTCTAAAATATATATACTTAACAATTTAAAAGCGCATATTTTCTTATCCACTAGAGGTTTGTTTATTCAACTAGATTATGATAGCCTTGGGGAGAGAGATTAGGATGTCCTATAATTCCCACAATGAGTAGCATGGTGTTAAGTATGCCATAAATATATTCAATAAATGTTGTCAACTGACAGACTGGCAGTTCCCTTCCCACTCTACTATATTCTAGTGAAATATACTGGATTAACCTATTATGTTTAGAATTAGCTCAAGGAGGTAATATTTTGGTCATACTATTATAATTCCATAAATTTCATACTATTTCTTGACTTCTTCCAGCCTTCTTCACAATTTTATAGATGGCTGTGTCTGAGAAATGTCTATTTTACTTCTAGTAGTTATTGGAAATATACATTAGTTAGATTTTAGTTTCATTTTGTAATTTCCAAATATTTTAATAATCAATCCTGAATATAGATAAGGGGAACAATGTTATCCTCAATGCTTTGATGAGAAAATGGAGATATGAAATTTTTAAGTGAGTTCTCAAGTTCGCTTATTTAGTAATCAGCATAGATAAGATTAAAATACAGATCATGGGACCTAGAGTCAGTGATCTCCAGAATGAGACCACACAGCGCATTCCACTAAGCTCCACTACTCTTTAATTATTATAATACCAAATTCCAATTAAAATTCATTATACTTGAAAGTATATTAGTGGTTCAAATCTTATCAGAATCTTTTTGCTTTACCAAAAGAGAATATTAGAATTCAAGGCTATGATTTGTCCATCTATTTTAGCCTCTACTCTTTCTACCTCAGAAACAGCTATTCCCTTAATTGAGTCAGTCTTTACACTTTCATTTTCCTGTCAGAGTTATTTCACTTCCTTTTTACTGAATTGGATATGAGACCTATGTCTGAAATTAGTTAGGGTGACATAGTGGCAAGTGTACTATGGCTACTTGCAAAATGCAATTAAGTCCTGGGATGGTGGCCAAGAGCTCTGGCAGACAGAGACTTGAAACCAAGGGAGGGATTGCATTGCAGCCATAGTAGTACCATCTAATTGCTGTTTTAACTTTCTCCTTTCAGCCATAGGGGTTGTCCTGGCAAGAACTTGATGCTTCCAACACAAAAGCATGAGCCAAAGAGAATTTATCATCAGATTGAACTTGTTTATATTTGAATTAGTCTGAGACCTGGCCATGAAAAATTGTTTCCTTTATACATTTAATGTCTTCCAGATGTTTCATCTGCTGGGTTATTGTGAAGCTGATTTATTCCTGGCATTAGCACTGGCAAATGATAGCTGGTGCACCTTTGGGATTCCATTCCCAAATCAGCTGTTAATAGATTTATATATGAATTTCAGAGATTGAAACACTAGTGATACATACTATACCAAGAGAAAAATGAATATTTAAATTCCTTTTGGTGGTAAAGGAAATGGAATTCCAGGATATCAAACACTGTGATCATTTGCAGGAAGATGTCCCCCTTTGCCCAAACCCAAATATCATCTCCATTTTCACCTGTAATTCTTCCTTTATAGCAGAAATTATCTACTTCAGACTCTTCTAAAACCAAATGTCCTGTACATGGGTAGAGGTTCAGATTGAGCACATCAGCATTGAATGAGCAGGAGAGTGTATGTCAACTTGGATAAGGTAAATATACAAGGGAAAGATAGTACGGGCTGAGCAAATCTTATGTTGTAGCTTCTACTTTTTTCTAGAATGAAAAGTGCTAACATGTAGCATCTTAAAACTTAAATACCCTGTTAAGACAGCATTCTTCAAGAAGTGTTAGTTTACCCAGGTCACTAATGTGTAAGCAAAACTTTCAATGAAATCACAATATTCCCACTGAAAGACCACAGACCAGCCTGACAGACAATGAGATACTCCTTTGTGACCTAATGTGGGATATAACCCAGTGAAGATTGTGTGGAGGAATCAAGGTGGGATAAGTCAATGAACTTAATAATAGTGGCATGAGCTAATGAATACTGCTTGGAAGAACCAAGGTGGAAAACAACCCAATCATAATAATGAGAACAATAGCAAGGAAAAGAAGAATTTGGTAAAAATATCCTATTGTTCTTTAAACTAAATACTGATTTTGAAAGTTTATTGAGTCAAAATGACTCTCCAGAGAAAAATCATTTGCCAACTGCTAAGTTTATTTGATTTTTCTGAATTATATAAAGAATATTTCACACAAATGGAGGCAAGTTAGTGTTATTAACTGGACTTTTACGTCCTGCTAATTTTGTCACGTGAAAAATTTGTGATGGCTTCACCTGGTCTATAGCTAATGACTTCTAGTACATTCTCATCACTTCTTTTTTCAACCTGTTCTTTTTTCAATCTGTTTCAGGCAGTCAGAATGATTTTTGTAGAAATAAGTTGAATATTTACAAACATAAATTGGACTATATCCTACTTAATCAACCATTGAGTTTCTTTGAGCTCAGAATAAAACCCAGGTTCTTTACCATGGACTACTGCGCTTACATATGAACTACTGTTTCTAACAGTTTAATGTTTACCTATCTCTCCCCAAGCTAGCATGACTGTCACCCTCACTTTCAATGCATTTGTCATGCCAGCCTTGTTTTTACTCTCAAATACACCAATTTCATTCTTGCTTTTGATCCCTTTGAACGCTGAATACTGAATTTGCAGGCCTTGTTCTTTCACTTCTTCAATTGTTAGGCATTTTCTCATGTGTCGGGGCTTAAGCATAAATGTCAGATCCTCAGAGCTTTCTTTCAATGTATGTTCTATAAAATCAGCCTATTTTCCTCTCTAGCTCATTGCAACATGTAAATTTCCCATAAGTATCAGTTTGTTCTATTTGAATTTTTTTAACTGAACTAAAAGGGTTGCATTACATAGGTTTCAGGTACACATGTAAATCAACAACTGTTTATACCACTTTAAGATGTCAAAGGTCTAATGCCATTTTTCACTATAAAATTGATTGCTTTTAGCTGATTTATCTACTTCTCTTTCCCATTCCCTTCTTGTAACCACTCATTGATCTTATAATCTAAAAACTGATTTTTGTTTGGTTTAATTCATATATTTTAATATAAATTTTACATGTATTTCTTACTTTTAAATTCATTTTTAAAAAATTAAAATTTTTATCCATCAACAGTGCTGTAAAAGTTATATTTTTGTTTATATATAACACAAGTAAAATCACAGTGTTTGTCTTTCATTGCCTGATTTATTTCACTAAGCATAATAACTTCCATATTGTTGAAAATGACAGAATTTTATCTTTTTTATGGCTGACTAGTATTTCATTGCATATATATATACACACACATATAGACGTATATATATATGTATATAAACATGTAGACACACATACATCTTTTGTATCAAATATGTGGACAGACATTTAGGTTTTTTAGACTTCGGCTATTGCAAATATGTTGTGATGAACTTGGTGTACATATATCTCTTTAAATAAGTGTTTTTGTATTCTTTGGGTAAATATCCAAAAAAGGGATAACTGGATCACACGGAATTATTATTTCCAAGTTTTAAGAAATCTGCATACTATTTTCCATAATGGCTATAAAATTTATATCCCCATAGACAAGATACAAAGATTCCCTTCTTCCCACCTACTCTTGTCTTTTGAAAAATAATTATTTTCACAGGTGAGAAGTGATATTTCACTGTTTTAATATGCATTTCCCTAATAATAAGAGATGAATATTTATTTTATTTTATCTTTTTTAATTGTATAAATTTTGTTTACCATTCTTTTTTTCTTTTCTTTTTTCTTTTGGGTGTTCCTTCCTCTGCCCCTTTCCCTTGTCTTCCCCTCTGGTCACTACATTTCTTCTTTCACTGCCAGTTATTGGTCAATTTTCAGTTCATTGGATTCTTCCTTTTCTTTCCTGGAGCAATGTTCTTTTGCCAGGTGTAGATGTGTTTTCCTGGCCACAGCAGCCTGTGCTTAGTTTTCCAGGTGTATCTTTGTTGCAGGTGGCTAGTTCATGTATGTTTGGAACCTTTCAGTGCATCCTCCTTATTACTGAGAGATGAACATTTTTCCATTTACCTACTGTTATCTGTATGTCTTCCTTAGAAAAGAAGTTTTTTTAGATCCTCTTCCATTTTCAGCCAGGATATTTGCTTTATTGCTGTTGGATATTTTGTATATTTACGTATTCTAGAAATTAGACCCTTGTCAGATTTATGTTGTACAAAGACCTCCCATAGGTTTCAGGTATACATCATATACAAGTGACACTTTTGGGAAATTTACATGTTACAAAGCGCTAGAGAGGAAAATAACAAAGGTTGATTTTATAGAACATACATTTAAGACCACTCTTAGGATCATTTAAATGTCTTTTTATTTTGCTGTACATAGGCTTTACATAGTTTGATACAGGCCCATTTCTTTATTGTTTTTGTATTCTTTGCCCTTGAAGTAAAATCTTTGAAGGCATTTCTAAAGTTTTCAAAAAGTGTGCTTTCTTTTATATATTTAATGGTTTAAGGTCATATATTCAAGTTTTTAATTAATTTTCATGAATTAGGTTAAATATATGGTAGGTTCAGTGTGGTTCTCCATGCCATTTATTAAAGAGGTTTGCCTTGTTCTATTATAAGTTCTTAGTTCTTTTGTCATAAAATAGTACTTCATATCTGTGTGAGTTTGTTTCTGAACTCACTACTACCTAAATCTGAATCTGTTTCTACCACAATACCACACTGCTTTTATTACCATCACTCTATAAAATAGTTTGAAATTGGGAACATGATCTGTCACTTCTGACTATTTCTCTTGTCAATGTCTTGTTTTTTCAGGTTCTTTTATAATTCCAAATATATTCTGATATTTGGGGGGAAAAATATTTGAATGTTCATAGGCTTTGTATTGAATCTTTATATGGCTTTAAATAATATGGTTATTTTAAAATTGTTAATTCCCCCATTAGCTAAGAATATATTTCCATTACTTTAAGAATTCATTTATCAATAGATAGACTCTATAACTGAAATTTAGAGCTAACACATATCTACTCTCTTAATCTTATATTTGTATAGCTCCTCTTAGGGGCAGGATGCTGACACTTCATAATAACAGTACAGGTCCTGTAAAGTGGCACAGGACTAATAAAATTTACATTCTCTAATATCCTCCACATGGGGTTTCCAGCCCATGTGGAACATCTCAGATGCCCAACTTTGAGCTTCACCTGGGCCAAATGTGTGGGCTTCTATACATCCCTACTGACCCTTTGTGTGGAATGGCTGCCCTATTATTTTCACTCCCATCAGACTAATGCCTCTGTACATTCCTCTCCACCCATTTTCCATCACAAAGGTGTGTAAATATCTCCAGCATTCCTTCTAATGCAATCTGTGTTGAACTCTAAAGTGTTAATGATCTTTCAAGTTCACACCTGAGCTGTGGGATTCTCATTTGCATCTGTTCCTGAGTAGGTATTAGTTGTTCCTCTTATGAGTGTAACAAGAAACATTCTATTTTTGTGTACCTCCAGAGTTTGCTGTTTTGTTCACAGGTGAGACTGAGTCCAGTGTCCTGCTTATAGCAGAAAACATGTATTTGTTGAAGAAATGAATAATTAGATGGTTGCATAGAGAGATAGATGGTAATAGACTGGTGTCCACTCATAGAAGGACAGGTAGATGAATAATAATTGTAAGAGAAGTAGTCATTTTCTACATTTAACCTTCTTTCTAGAACCCTACAGTTCTAGCAGTCTATACATTATATCTGTTTTGTTTTATTTTGTTTTCCACCTAGGAGAAAGCAAACACATTCACTGGTACAAAGTAAGCAGTCAAGTTGCCCACATTTAGGAAAATCACAGGGATCAACATATCTGGAGCATAAGGGATGACCTTCACGCTGGTGAAAAAAAAAAAATCAACCTTTCATGACCATGGTTTCATCCCTGCCAGGTAAGTGTGATCTAGATTTTAAGTCATCTCTCTCTCTCTCTCTCTCTCTCTCTCTCTCTATATATATATATATATATATATATATATATATATATATATATATACAAAGTCATATATATATATATATATATATATATATATGACTTTGTTCACTGCTTTATCTCTAGGTACTAGACCTCTGCCCAAGTACTTAATGAATATTTGTTGAATAAAAAACTGTAGAAATTCTTGAGGACAGGAATCATGCCAAACACCTCTTAAGCATTTTTAAAAATTAGGCAACATGTCAAAGAATGAATTGGCATTAATGAATTCAGAAAAAATACATAAAAAAACAAAAATAGGATTCATATTTTGGCTTTTTTATCTGTTAACCAGTGAACAGAGTTTGACATTTTCTTGATGTATCAGGGTTAAAAATGAGCATACCTTATTGTTTTCATGTTCTATTGAGGGTGTAGTTTGATCCTACATTTCAGGAAAGAAAGACGTTGCATAGTCAAAAACAGTCCCTCATAGTTCCTTGAGCCATGTATGCCAAATAGTCTAGAGCATGCAAGACAGACATTCTAAGATAACCAAACAATTTCCTTTGGGGAAAAATTGGTCCAAATGCTCTCTCATTCTCTTTTTAACCACCCATACACTTAAGGAAATAAATTTTCAGTTCTATCTTTGGAACTTCCCACCTTAAATCTCAAAATCACATTGAGAAAATGTGCTAAAAAGAGCATTTTTTTCCTTTCCAGAGGCATTTGCATTCGGAAAGGAGAAAATGAACTTACCCAGAAGGCTGGATTTTCAGCAACAGTGACAGTCATCATAGTCAACTGCAAGTAAGGTTTTTCTGTAGTGTAGGTTGCCCACTGGTTTTCCCATCTCACTATCTAGGTTATGTGGTTCTGCCTTCATGCAAGACAAAGTCTTGCATCAACTAAGTTAATGTGTATATTTAAAACTTATGTGCTGATATTACAGATTTATATAACAAATTTCTTCTTCAAATGTAACATGGTACAGCATAGCCAATACATTTTCTACCTCAAAAATGATGTAAGTGCTATGTCTTTATCTAGCTGCATCTTATCCTGACTTTTTGAAGGATTTAGACTTTTCATGGAGAAGGTTTTAATGAAGCCATTTTAAGGCCTTTTTAGATTTGAAATGATAAAAGCATTGGCAGGACTTGTAAGAGATAGCATGGGGTTACTGTACGAACATCTTTAATAGTGGAAACCTGTCCCTGTGTAAAGAAAGCACTTTGCCATTTATCAGGATTTAAGAAAGAGACTAAAGTGCAAGCATGATGCAATTTTGAAAGATCCCATTAAAAGTAGACACTTCCACACCCACTGGCAAGGGGAACTGGTTTATCTGAAAGTCTGCAGGTGGCACGTTTTCCATTTCTGTGAACATTAGATGAGGATTCCAGAGTGTATGTGAACTTGAAGATCCTAAAGTACTCTCTGTAACTAAAGAAAATCTCACTGATCAACTATTAGTAACTAGTTTATTTGTGTGAAAATTTTCTGAAATACACAAATAAGTACTAATATTAATTGCAATTTCAACAAATAAGTGTATGTTCCATAGTGTAAAGGCAGATAGGTTATAATGTTTGACTACTGTGACTACTTCTTATAAGCTTCTATGTATTATGACTGATGCTAAATGACTGGGCTGCCTTGATACAATATAGAAGTCCAGCTTTCATTAGTATTTTACAAAGTAGTGAAGTAGAAGTGAACAAATAAAACAATTTTTACCTAGAAATATCAGATAGTTGACTCCAAATAATCCTCACTTGTCAGTATTAACAAGCTGATTTATCTATAGTCCTTCTTGCCTGTGTTTCTACCAGTTAGACTAAGGTACGGAGAAAGTGATAGGCTACCCTTACAAAATTAGGTTATAATGCTCTCTCCTCCCCAGTCTTTCCCTCCTTGCTCTTCCCTTTTTCTCTCTTTCCCACTCTCCTCTTTCTTATCTCCTGTTTTTCTTGGTGAAGCTAGCCATAGTACCATGTTGTGAACTCTCTTTTGAGAAACCCATGTGGTAAGGAACTGAAGGTATGGCTATTAACCAGTGACAAATAGAAATCTCTGTTCAACAACTCATGAACTGAATCCTGCCAACAACCCACAATGAAAGTTGATCCTTTATGAATTGAACTTTCAAATGAGACCATGCTGAGTCAATATCTTGATTACAATCTCAAGAGAAATACAGAGAGATGACTCAGCTAAGCCACACCAGATTCTTAAAGCACATAGCTGTGAGATAATATTTTAAGTCACCAATTTTGGGGTTATTTGTTATGCTATAGTAGGTAAACTAAATCAAAAATATCTAATAATACACCACCTATTAAAAATATATAAATGGTAGTTATTTACCTATTATAAAATAACTACATGAAAATAATATCTATGTAGTTATGTATATATGTATACATATATACCTAATGTAAGGTAAATAATTTGGTTAGGTTTTTTCCTTCAGTAACCTGTGACCAGCTCCCTTCCCCATGATTGCGTAGCCTGGTGGGTGTGCACATGTGTGAGTGTCCACAGCTGAGCCTAGGGGGTGAGGGGTGAATAATGGATCACAAAGGGTACAAGAGAACATTAGCATGTGCCTGTGCAGGTGTGCAAACCGAGATAAAGCAAGTACATGAGAGCCATGAGAGAACACCAGAGAGATGGGGTCCGAAGGAAGAGTGTAAAGATTCCTGGGAGACTTTGGAGCTCACCTTCCTCCTAGTCCCCCACCACCTTGGCCCTAGCCTACCCTGGTGCATCTGTGTAACTGCTAAAACCAATAACAAATCTATGCAGATTGGTGAACCTGATGCCTGTGCATTGTAATTGGCATCATGAACAGTATGCTTGCCCTTAAAATCAGTGATGAGGGTGGGATGGTTCAACACAAACAGGGAAGAAGCATCAGTGGCATAGGTGACAGAACAATTTGACACAAACAGCCAATTTCCTCAATAAGACAAGAAGTATACAAAACAGAGTATCAAGCTAACTTCCTGAAATTATAGCAGAGCATTATTAAAAGACATAGAAAAGCATGACTTTGTTTAATGAATTCTAGTTTTTTCAGCAAATACCCTGGTCAGTAAACAGAAAGCAGAAATAATTTTAAACTCTACACATTTTAAACTCTATGGAATTTCTGGTTGAGGGGAGGGATGACGGGGTGGGGGGGAGAGAGTGCAAGAAATTAGTTTGACCAATGTTTAAAGTTCAGGATGAGGAAAAGAGGAAGGATGATATTATGCCTTCAACGGAGCCCACAGCTCACCGTCCTGAACAAGAACCATGACCACTGCTATTGGTGCTTATGCATCATGTGTGGCGGGAGCAGGGTGACATCTGTGACCTCTGCCTTCAATGGTTCCGTCAGGGGTTCAATTTACAAACCTTCCCTGAAGCCCAACTGAACAGAGCCCTGGGAAGTGCACCACCAATGGAAGGGTGAATGAATAAGCTCCAATAAACAACATCTGCATACATAGTAAAGCAATTTAAATATCTCCTGTAAGTGATGTGATATATTTTTAAAGTCTAAAATTATCACAAGATATAGGACATATGGTACAAAATTCCTGAAATATTTCGCATACATTTTATAAATTAAACCCAGATTACAGTGTGTTTACATGATCATAAAATAACTGGAATAGATCAGTTTCCCCATATATGAAACTAGGGAATTCTGGATTTTAAATTGTCACTCAGACTTGTTATTGGTGTAGATTCTGAACAATTTGCTTAATCTAGTCAAATCAGATTATTCAGAAATGTATAATACTACTTAAAAATGCATATACTACTTACAAATTTAGTAGTCTGACTTTTATATTCTTATCTCATGAGAAAACAGAAGAAAAGATGCACACCATAAACATGTGCTTTAAGATCCAAATGTTTTTCTTGCCCTGTTTCATTCACAGAATTATTTGGGATTTCAGATGTACAGCCCTGACACCTGTAACCATTCCAGATAATATTCAATGCTTTGAATATTTTGCATATCATTTTGCCAGACAATTATTCACTGTCCCCCAAATTTGGTCAAGTTTTTATAGGCGAGTATGGAAACGAAGTCAGTTCAGTAATTCATTTTTATCAATTATTTATCTTTCAAAGCTTTGTTTCTTCTATACACTCTCACAAAAATATCTTTGCCTGGCTCTATAGAGAATAGACTTTTGGAGAGAATTATCCACATCTTCAATAAATATTTACTGAAGACCAAGATGTCCTGAGCACAGTGGCAAATACCTCCTACATCTCTTTAGTTCCAACATCAAAAACCTCCCAATCTGCCTGGCCAGAAAGTAGTAGTTAGTAAAAAGAAATCAAGTAACTGATCAACACAAGACAAAGCACAGATTCAAGAAAGCTAAAGGTTTTCCAATTAAACCAGAGCCTTAATACTGTAACACATTTGTTTCCTATCTTCCTCAGAACCCTGGTAACTTGTCAATGGCATGGTTACTACAGGAGAGAAAACAACCTGGATGTCTTGCTCTAACACTTGTATTTGTACAGGTAATTGGATTCCTTACTTTCCAAGGAAACACAATTAGAAACTCATATCTTTGGTCCTCTTCCTTAAAGAGCCTCAAGAACACTCCACCACAATTTCCACAGTCCTCCTAGGAGCCTTTGCTAAACTAAGTGGTGGTGTTGCAGCTGCTTTTGAAGGTTGTTATTGGGGAAGAAAGTGTGGGTATTGATATTTGCATCTGAAAATCTCTACTTGAAAGCAGTGTGTTCTAGGAGGCCCCGGAGTAAGTAAGGGCCTGTTTTATTGCCCTTACCCTTGATCTTTATTTGTTCATCTGAATGAACAATTCTAACTGCCAATGCTGGCTGAGTAGAGCCTGAAAAGGACAACAAACCTGGATCAATAATGCAATTGGCTGGGGTATAGTGAAAGATGGCAGATGGCACAGAGTGAGCACAGTGTTTACCTCTGCTTCCTTTCAAGACCTAACTGAGATGACAGAAAAGTAATCTTAAGAAGTTATCATCTCATGAAGATAAGGGAAAATGGAAATGGTAACAACATTGTAAATGTTGGTAAGTAGAGGTTCATGGGCTAATCCAAAGAGCTAAATGTAAAGGAGAGATGCCGAGAAGTAATTTGGTTTATGCTGCAGACCCATAAAAGGTTTAGAAAGGGGAACTGGCTTCACCTCTAAGTAGGGTAAAGACAGTCTTCCTAATGGGAAAATCAGTCCAATCTACTTACAGAACATTTGAACCCTAAGATCATCTCTTAATTTAGTGAATGTTTTCACCCCACCAGGTGACTAGAAATTTATTTTCTAGAAAAGAAAACAGAACTCTAACTTGGAGGACAGATAGCACTCTTAAGAATAGGAACATGATGCTAGATCCTCAGAATGGTATTAATTACTCTTTAAAATCTGACTGGCCCTATGAGAAAATTCTTGACATGAAACACTAGTGATCTCTCATTTAACACTATACAGTGGAACCCACAATAACAAGTTCATGCTCACAGAGCTTCCATTCTCTTTAAAAAATGAGTGGAGAGCCAATAATCTGCAGAAAACTAAGAAAAAATGAAAAGCAGAAATCAAAACAAAAGAAAGCAATTTGCAAAAAATAAAAACCTAAAGATATCTATCTATCTATCTATTAAGATCAATATGCCATGTAAATGTGATATTAAGATGAAAAAGGAAAAACTCCTGCAGGTTAAGACTAGGATAGCATGTCTTGAAAAGTTTATTTAAGGGTTAGAGGAAAATAGTGTAAAAAGATATGCAAAATGACAGGATAGAACAGGAAAGTATTTTTTTTTAAGTGAGCTAAAGCATATGAGGGCATTAAATACTCATCTTCCAAAGGAAAGGGTCAATAGACAAGTATAGAAATTGAAAAATCAAAAAATTGTAGTATGAGCATGTCACATAGAGCTATGGAGGTAACGAAACATATAAAACACTTGAAAGCTGTAATCTCCAAGAGATGAAAATGAGAGTGAAATGAAAAGTTGATGTTTTTGGCAACAAATCCTGCATACTAGCTCTTTTAAATACTTTTGTATGTAATTTTAATAAGACTAAGTTCTTGGCCGGGCACAGTGGCTCATGCCTGTAAGCTTCAGCCTATGAAGTGACCGGGGCTAGGGATCGCGGTTTGAGTCCAGCCTGGGCCTGTAGTAAGACCTAGTTCCAAAAAAATAGCTGGGTGTGGTGGCACATGCCTTTTTTTTTTTTTTTTTTTTTTTTTTTTTTTTTTTTTTTTTTTTTTTTTTTTTTTTTTTTTTTTTTTTTGAGACTAGCTCTCACTGTTTTTGCCTGTGGAACTGCAGACTCTCATTGCCCAGAGTACCACAGACTCAAGCAATCCCCAGCCTCAGCTTTCCAGGTAGCTGGGATGACAGGCACGCGCCTGTCACAGAGCTCTAGTAAATGTCAAATATGATGATCAATGTGAAAAGCTCATCAAACAGACTAGTAAATATTAAGGGAACACTAAATTCTGGTTATTATTTTTATTCCTTAAATTTGCTAGAAATAAATTTCTTTGTCATTTCTGAGAATTCTCTCAATCCCTTTGGTTTGTGATGACAGATGTACGAAGTTTTGAAAGAAAATCCTATATCTAGGGTTGTCTTTGGTCTTTGATATTGATATTGGCCAACCAAAGATTTTGTTTAACTCTTGGTATCTGCTACTTATCTCTACTATCTCTTCTGTGTAAAAGACCAAAGTCTAGAATGAGGTACTCATAAGGATAATGAAGGAGGTAATGTGGGAATCCCTGTTCCATTATAAATAAAAAAAAAAGTTTATGTTATTGCTTAATCACTCTAATATTCCAATAAGTTTTCTAGTCACCAAGAAATTGAAATAGTAACAATGTGTGTAGTGGGCAGAATGACACTACAAATATGTCCATTACCTAGTCCCTGGTTTCTTAGATAATATTGCACTACATGGCAAGGAAAACTTTGGAAATGAAAACCTAATAAAATGTTTAGAAATTAAGGATAGACATCTTAAAATTGGGGGATTTTTCTGAATTTAAGAGATTAGTCCTTAAAAACAGAGAACTTTGTCTGACTGGAGACTAAAAGAGAAGTGGCATCACAGGAAACCAGAGGCATAAGAAATAGGAAACAGGCCATGTTTTGAAAGAAAAAGCAAAAGAGAGAGAGAGAGAGAGAGAGAGAGAGAGAGAGAGAGAGAGAGAGAAATGTACACAGGCACCTCAAGGAGCAAATACCAACACCTGACTAGCAACCAGAAGGAAATAGGGATCTCAGTTCTCTCTAAAAAGAAACTATCTCAGGCAACAATCTAAATGAGATTGAGGCAGATTCTTCACCAGGGTCACCAGTTAGGAAGATAGTCCTGCCAAAACCTTGAGTGTGTCCTAATGGAACCTTTGTACAAGAAGAGCTAGTCATGCTCACTCTGGTGTCCAACTAACTACTAAATTTGTGGTAGATTATAAACAGCAGCTTAGAAAACTAATGCAGTATTCAAATGGGAAATACTTATAGTAAATTCTCATCAGACTCAGAATGGGTAATCAGAGTCACTGAAACCAGCATATTTTCAGAGAATTTTTTTTTTGCATAAAAGCATTATATTGCAGCAGCTTGTATTTTAAAAGGGACTGTTGTGATATAAATATTAAATACTTTCATCTTCAAGACAGCCATTAGCCTTGACAGAATCTACATGATTGTGCATATAAGATGAGTTCCAATGGCTGGATCAGAAACCCACACTGTTTCTCACTATCAACTGTCTTTCAAAGACGATTTGGTCATTCATTAACTTTACAGGTTGCAAACGTACTAATATACAACATGAAGTGTAACTTGGTAAATATTTTTTCTGTCATTGCTACTAGATTATTTTCTATACTACAATTAAAGGTAGCAAAAATACATTATTAGAAATTACTTAATTCATTTCTAAAAGAGTTTGACTACAAAATGAATATTCCAGAGGTGTTGAATTTCATTTAATTAATGCCTTATTAATTCTAATTTATTATGATGGTACCTTATTAAATGTACATATTCTAGAAAGGTAGAAACTGGAAAAGATAGCAAAGGGAAGTAATATATGTAACAAGCAAATTTCAAGGTTTAGTATAAATTGCTAATTGTTTAGTAATAATTGATAATGAATTATGTTTTCTTTCTCTTTAAAGTCCAATAATTCTAATGCAATGTGGCTCTTGCATAACTTCAGGGTCTGTGGGAATAATGTTGTGTTCTTCCTTTTTTTACCATTATAGTAATATACTTAATACTAATTTATTAAAATAGCAAACAAAGGTCATATTTGATCAGATTAAAATAGCAAAAGAAGTAAATGACAATACTCTGGGAAGATCGTTACAACAGCATCATAGCTGTTGAGTCTCCTTAAATGCCCCCAGGAGTAATAGGCAGTTCAACTCGAAAACCAAAAATCCACAGATAACTTGTATTTTGAGATGAGGTGACAAGATATCACCAGCAACCCCAAAATACAAGTAATGATGGGACCCATAGATGAGCAACTGTGCAAGGTAAATGAGTGATGGGTACAAAAGAAACCCCTACATGAATTCATAAGAGCCTTAGTAATTCATGGGTATTCACTAGAAATCTCAGCACAGTAATACAAGCATACAATTCAATTCTAAACTGCAATTCAAATCTGCAAAAGGAATTGTGATGAAAAGGTGAAATGATGCTGAGGTGGTCTGGAACCTAAGAACTTTGAATTATAATTGACTAATTCGCTCTTTAAGGAAATTTAAAATGTTTTTGGATGAGAATCACTAGGTGTACAATCCAAATTAAGCAAAATAGGAGAATAGGAAAAAAAAAGGAAAAACTGTAGATAAAAGTAAAGGAAGGAAAGAGAATCAATAAATCTTGGAAAGATAGAGGTCAGATTTTTAAGAACAATTCAAGCGGTATTGTGTGAAGCTAAAACATTTACATTGACCACCCTCCCAGTGAATGTGTAGGAGTGTTCACCTCACATGACATAGTTGAGGATTTTTTTATGATCACTTAAAGAAATAAAATATTCAAATAAAATAAATGATTCATCCTGTAAAGGATGAATTAGATTAAGGAGCAACTATGTACAGATCAATCACTTAGAAATTATTTTAACAACTGTAAACATAAATGAAAAGATAATGAACTTAGAGAAGGTGGGGCAGGGAAAGAAGAAAAGGCATGGAGTGTATTTATCAATAAAATTGACAAAATGTGGCTAGGGAGGGAGAGGTAAAAAGAGGAGGATGAAAGACTGATATTTCAGGTACCTTATTTTTTTTTAGCTAGATTGACATTTGAAAAAGACAAAGGAAAAGAAAATTTGAGAGTAGAAAAGAAAACATAAAAGCAAATGTATTCAGCATTAGATATGTCATATGTGGCATGCATACTTGCAAAAAAACTAGGTAATCCTTACCTCTGGACTTATATAGCAGTCTAGGACATCGTATTATGTTCTGTACAAAGCTAATTTTACTGTATTGTGGTTACTCGAGGCCAAAGTTCACATTTTATTCATTTAATATCTGGCACAGCATATAATATATATATAATAAGTATATAATAAGTAATCCATCTATACTCTTGATAGAATCAATTGTAAACTGCTTAAGGATATGAATGTGCCTTGGCATTCCAGAGTTCCCTCCCAACTACCCAAGCCACTGCAGAGAATGTAATGAGTGTGAATAATTGGCCGTGATAAGATGTCCAAGAGACAAATCCTCTAACCTCCAGAAGTATTGGCCATTAGACTGCTCCTGAGTCTTTAACTGATCAAGGTTTTAAACCCCACTTTAGATCGGGTTGTGTCCTGGTCAAGAACTTCTCAGTATCTTCATGCCTAAAAAGCAGAAAACTTACTTTTCACCTTTTGATTCTCAGGAGACAAACAGAAAGACAATGCCTGCTAGTTTAAAATACAGTTTCTTGGGAAAGTGGATAGTGCTGATGAATAGGAGAGCACTTTGGCAGTGAACATAATAAACACCAAGAAATCAGATGAACCATCAGGAGAAGCCATCCCCAGAGGCTGAATAACCCATTTGCTAGTGACATAATTCAAAACCACAGTCTAAACTGCAATTGTTTGGCAAATAGACTCTCACATTATTAAATGAAAAAGATAGGTGATAACAGGTAAAATTGCATGAAGACTACCCTGTTGTGTGCAGTGTATGCCTGAGGGTCATTTCTGAATGAGTAGATTACTGTTTGAGATTAAATCACTCACCAGTAATTGCCAGAAAAAGAATAAAAAAAACTAAAGGAATGTTGGGTCGGAGCATTCTTTTGTGAATATAGGGAGGTGAATCAACAGCAGTGGCATCTGATAAAGCAAATGACAGATTCACAAAAGTTGCCAAACTACAAAGAATAGGTTCTGTAGGTAGGGCCAAAAGAGAGAAGTCATAATTCAAATGACTTGGTCTCATGGTGAATTCCCTCAATATATCTTTACCCATCACCACCACCACTTCATTACAATTTACAGTACATTTTTGATACATAGTGTCAACCTACTATCACTGGATATTAAGGGAGACCTAAAGGAAATAAAGAAATACATTTTTACACTTAATATGTATAGTTCAGCCAAAATCAATCTTCTCACCAACCTTTCATGTAACAAACAATCCTAGCTTCTATTCACTCTTTAGGATTAAAAGTATTATTCCTGTACTAGCCTTCTCAAAAATCTTCTGTTCTTTATTTTAGAATAGTAGATTAATACCATTTTAATGGCTGATTCAGCATAAAGTTAACTGAGCAGATCTGGAGAAAAAGCAACTAATCTAGGTCAGAAAGAAAGAAGGGAAAGAAATAGAAAGCTAATACTGGAAATCAAGTCTCTTGAGCTTACCCAGGATGTTGCCATCTCTGCATTACCCAGGATGGTTTATGTCAACATCTACAATCTTATTATGGGATAAAATCAACTTTTCACATCAGTTCAGGCTATGGAAGTCCCTGACACCTTTTTTATTCCTGTCAATAATCATGCAGAATCCATCTATTAAATAAGATAAATTGTCCTTTATATTTCAAGAGTAACTTTCAACTGTAGAGTTCAAAGCACCAAAGTCTCACATCTTCTCTAGAGAGCCATCATGTATAAAGTTCTTTTTAACCTGACTATGATTTTTTTAATGATTGTGAACCATTAGAAAATAGGATTTATGGGAAGGATCATGCTTGGAAATTGTTCATTGAAAAAGATGAGGTCCATGGAGACTTCCCATGGAGGACTTAGTCATCAGTGAAGCAGAACATTGTGATTGATCATATACAGCAGCCAAAGATGGAATAAATTTTGAGGGAAATGAAAAAGAATTCACCTCTGCCTCAAGGAGACTGGTATAGAGGAAAGAAAAAGGAGACTCACAAGCTTTTTGAAGTAGGCAGAACTATATTTATATACTATCTCTACAGTTTTCTGTGTGATCTTGGGCAAAATCTCAATCTCTCTAAGACATGTAGGTTGGAGGCAAGTGGGGAGGCTGTTCCCAGTCCTTGACAGAGACAATGTCATCTTGACATCCTCTATTTTGAATATTGAATGGCTCCTTTTGTCCCAGTTCACTGGGATATGCATAACTCTTTTCTTATGGTTCTTTGCTGAATGGTACATTGGATTTGTGGCAAGCTTTTGAGCATCAGCAGCCCCACTTTGGGCCAAGTTTGCTTGGTTGGACATTTCTACATGAGGAGATGGATAATTTCCGGAATTTTATTAGGAAACTATGGTTTGAAATTCTTTCTTCTCTCTCTGCATATACATTTAAAAACTATCACACTACGAATATGTTTCCTTTACCTTGTGTGCACAGATGACTGAATCCTGAACAGAACTTGTGTCCCTTAACAGTTCAATATCCCTGGATACCCCCTGGTTAACACTAATACAAAGAACATGGGTCACAGAACCAACAATATAAGAGTAATTCACTTACAATTCTATTTTTTTCTTTAATATCTAGCACCATGGAAAAAATATTAGTGAATAGCAGCACAAACATCTTTCTTCAGTACACGAATTACACACATTATACCTGTCTCAGATCTTTCATCAGAACCACCTGAAGTCATCCCTCAAAACCTTCTTGTTATCTCTTCCCTAGTCTATTCCTTCCACTAATTCATTATCCTTTATGTCCTAAAATGAGTCTAGGGAAGAATCAGAGAAAACAAATAAACCCATTTAGAAGTCTTGATAGGAATCGTGGTTCAAGTCCCTCCGGGGGCACGCAGCGAGACCTAGTTCCAAAAAACTATAGCTGGGCATGATGGTGCGTGCCTGTAATCCCAGCTACCTGGGAAGCAGAGGCTGGGGATTGCTTGAGTATGGTACCCCGGGCAACGTGAGCCTGCAATTACACAGACAAAAAGAGCGAGACCAAGTCTCAAAAAAAAAAAAAAAAGTCTTAATAGACAGGAGAAAAGTATTTTTGCCACTTTCATACTAATCATTTTCAAACAAACTTCCACTATCTATAATGAACCATTTGTGATTGGATATGTTCAATAGGTTGTGTCTCCTTTGGATTACCAGAGAGGGACTCCAAAGGGCCTCATTCCACACACATAATGAGAGAAGAGAGTCAGCATTCTCTTCAATAGCACAACTTCTGAGTTGACAGGGTTTGTTCCAGAGACCTAAGTCCTAAGTCAGGATCTAGGCTAAGCAGGCTTTGAGTAAAGGAAAAGAAGAAAGGCATTTGAGTAGCCCAGATATTAACATAAAACATGAACTCCAACATTCCTCAGTGGAATTTTGAATTTCTGGATGGTGTAATTTCAAACTTAGTTTTCAAAAATTCAGAATGCTACATCCTACTACTGAATCCCTTCATCGGGGTCAAAATATCACTTGCCTCTTCTATAACCTGTTAAAAAGGAGAATAATTACAATCCTAAGGAGCTAAAGGAGCCCTGTCTCTCTCAGGTGTCTTGGGGCAGAATTCCTGCAACTCCTTCAGTAGCTCCAGGAGAAACAAAGAACAAAGCTCATCACTGCAGGGCATGCAAGTATATTCATTTGAATATTGCCTTCCTTACTTAGTTCACAAGTCTCTCCCAATTAATTGAAGGCCTTCAGAACCCAATTTACATATTCCCACATTAACAAATTCTCATTCTCTTTATGACCAGCCTGTGCCTACCTACAAACTTCTCCCAAAATATAAGATGAAAAATCCAATTCTTAGGAGCCATGTTTCTGCAAGTCAGAAGGATGCCCTACATACTTTTTAACTGATCAGTCTAAAAACAGCTTCAGCCAATTTAAACCACTTTTTATAAAATATCATTTGCATCAGTTTTGACAGCCTGCCTGCCACTTTCCCACCCCATTATGATGTGAAACAGCTGAGCTACCAACTCTGGAAAAAACTAACTTTTTCCTGAAAACTGCAACTCAACAATAATGGTCATAATTCTGGAAACTGACCTTAGCCCACATTATAATGCTCAGCCAAGGAAATTTAGGAAAAAGTGAATCACTGAAGAAAGCAAAGGAAGCATTAATTTTTAAGGGTAGAGAAAGTGAAGAAAGAGGGTGGTCACTCTGCACTTTTTGAGGCTGAGGTCGTCATGCCAAACTCCCTAAGCCCTTGCCTTAAAAATCATCAAACAAATGGGGACCTGTGGAATGAGCTTCCCAGTCCTGGTAAACAGTTGTCAATTAACTAGTTAATTAGAAAATAGTGTGAAAAGTTCCCTGAGAATGTGCCTGCCCTTTGCTCTTTGTTTAGTTATTCTAAACAGCAGGTGACAACTCAAAGAATTTGATGTGATTTGAAACAGTTTGACAACTACACCAATGCAGGTAAGACATGCTCTCGGAGTCCCGCCCACATGCCCGGTTCAGCCATGCTGCCAGGCACTGAGTCCTCAGTCACCCAACCTGCCACACTCCTTTCAGGGTTTGGAGAATGCAAGGTAGAGGGGCCCCACCACCTACTGGAGCGGCTGGGGGCTCCCCCCAGTCACCATAGCATGAGGTGGCCGGTAGCCGGGGGAGTCAGTCATAGCCCCACAATGCTGGTGGGTTGGAATTAGCAGAGGGTAGTGGGTGGTAGGGAGTCATCCCCTCTGGTCTTCTCCAAATCCAGTCAGCCCTCACCAGAAGCAACTAAATCAGTGATTCAATGGCAGTTGCACACGAATAGAGGTGAAAAACAAGTATTCTGAAACAACGAATATGTCAGATCCATGGGACACAGGGCAATAAGACTGATTACAGAGACAAACTACCTCAGAAATACAACCACTGTGATCTACAACGATGGGAATGGAATTTCCCATTCAGAAATGCCTTCAGCATGATCAAAGGACACTCCCACTTTAGGGGGGTGAGAAAAGCCACAGAGATCAGCAGTGGTCCCATGATGAACCAGACCAACCATCTGCTAGGACCTATCTCTATCAAAAAAATTGGTGCACAAACTTTGGCTGGGAGAAATACTTCCAAGGCCAGCAACCAGAACTACAAAACAAAGAAGGAGCAAAATATGATAAAAGATGGGCTGTAGCAGCCAACCAGAAGGAAGGAGGAGGCACTGAAAGAACACAATCATGTGTGAACTGGTGGCCAGCAGCAAAAAGACACTTGGAAAACTAAGCACAGACCACTGTGTCCTAGGAAACCATGTCTGCACCACACAGGACATTGCTACAGGAAAGAAAAGAAAGAACCCAAGGGTCTAAAAATTAAACAATAAATGGTAGTGAAAGAAGAGATGGAGAGATGGGGGAAGGGGGGTGGGGAGGGACACCCAAAAGCCAAATATAAACAAAACTTAGTCAATTATATATATAGATATATAGATCTCTCTCTCTCTCTCTCTCTCTCTCCCTCTCTCTCTCTCTCTCTCTCTCTATATATATATATATATATATATGACATACTCTCAACCGCTTTGTGTTTGGAAAATGTTTCATTCAAAAACTGGAATCTAAAGGGAAAAAGGAAGGGCAGAGCCTCCAAGGGTATGTGCCTGAATCCTTGGTGAAGCCATCCAAATTTAGGGGTAGAAATCCATTCTGATTATTTTAAAATTAAGGTGACATGTCCCGGGCATTATTTTGCCCATTTGTAACAGGTTCACTTCAATTCAGGTAAACAGATGATGAGAGTCCTGAAGTCCTTGGTGGATTTAACAGGCTTTAATATTCTCAGGGAACCAGGTACACAGGCAGTGAGGCTGACATGCCAGGAAGAAGGCATGGGTTTGGCAAGGGGACTAGGGAGCTGGCAGGCAACCAAGTCTCTCAGTACCCCAAGAATCTTTATACTCTTTCTCTGGGCACTCTCTCTGGCTTTCTCCATTCCCTCTCCTGTAATCGTGCTACTCATCTTCATTGTCTTGCTGCTTTTATCCCAGCTTGCAGGTCTAGGTGTACACACTTACACTTGAGCACACTCATGTTCTTTGAATCCAGTGTCCACAATTACCAGTGCATAAGCCTGGTCCCCATACCCCCAAGCGCCTTCTGCATTAACACCATCAAGGTCCTAGGGGTTAGTCACAGACTAGTAGCATAAAAGAAAACCTGATTGATTCATTTACCCTACATCTATGTTCAGCACACAAATGTCCCATTTATTTTCACAAGGTTTACTGTGCTTCCTAAGTGATAACTTACTACCCATGTGTTATCTCTATGAGTCACAAGTTATTTTCCAACTTACCTAGCTATAATTAGTTGTATCCCCATGTTATGTATTTGATTATTTTTTATAACAAAATTAAATTTTCTTAAGAGAAAAAACACATTGACTTCTGAGATGTTTTCCTACTGCAATATTCTGGCACTGATTGACTGAGAAGTAGCTGAATGGGACACATGAAGTCACAACAAGAAAACCAGCATAAAATGCTTGCTTTTCTACTCTCCTGGGCCTATAAGCCAGGATAGCCACTGGCAAAATAGCCATCAGAATGTTGAGATATTTTTGTGACTCTATAAACCTCTGACTATAAACATTCAGATAAATTCTGAGAGTCTTTTTTTCTTGAAGATAGAAACAATTTCTCAGTTATAAAGCTGGGTGGTGATTGCAAACACAACCTCAGCTGTTTCCTTATTCCTCACGGTTTACATTGGGGAAATATTTCTTATGAGTTCAATTGTCACGGGGATCAGGCAGCAGTAATAACCTCTGGGAAAGAAACACCCATGGTCTGTAGTAGCCTTTTCTGCAACAGGGTGTGAATATGTGGCTTGTTTATCACCTGGTTTTATTTTGTCTCTGCCTTACACAACTGCAGCCCTATCCACCTAGCCTGTGATTCTCTCAGAACATGCAGGTCTCACACTGACAACTAGGAAATGGAAAAGTAAAAGGAGGGACTTTCCAAAACTATGTGCATTAATTTGACCTGCCTTTTAGGATGAACTGTTAAGGAAGGCAAATACATGGATACATAGAGACAAGGGGAGAGGAATATGCAAGAGGGTTTCTGTCTTTGTGATTTAAATTTGCCAAGGTTTCTTGCCAGAGCTAACTGGTAAGCACGGGGTACTTGTGAGACAGCTGGTAATGTAAAGGCTTTGGGAACAGTGAAAGTCTATGGGATCAGAAATAATGCCTTCTGGGAGTCATGCTTGGGGTTTCTGTCCACCACCTATTCTAGGTGCTGTCAAAGTGCTAACTTATGAATAGAGAAGTACTTTCTTTCTGCTGATCTCTGACTTTTTGTTTGCTTGGGGTTTCTTTTGTTGGTTTGTATGTGTGTGTGTGTGTGTGTGTGTGTGTGTGTGTGTGTGTGTGTGTGTGTGTATTGCACAGAACCCCTGTTCTCGCCTTCCAGACATACCAGACATGGTCTCTTTCTCACATCAGCAAGTGCATCCCAGAGAGGTCTGACAGGGAAGGCCAAAGAATTAGCATAATTTTAGTTTTAGAATAATAATGTGTCTTAGGTAAAAGTGAACACATTATAAACTACCCTGAAAGAATAAATTTTCAACTTCTGTCCCACAGGATTTCTACAAATAAATATTCTCTAAATCGAACTCCAATTGCCAAAATAGAGACTAAATGAGTGAACAATCTACCATGAAGAAATCATCAAAACCAGCAGATTATATCCT
>PVHY01001393.1:0-160791 GCA_004024945.1 Uropsilus gracilis | reverse complement strand
CTGGTTCGACACCATGGAGTTCCTGCTACCTGAAGGTGACAAGGAGAAGACAGCGTGGAAGACAACGAGGAGCATTCAAAGGAACATGTCTTCAAGCGTCTGGAGATGGACTCTGTCTGGACATTGGTGAGACGATTAGGACTGAGAGACTGAGGATTTTGGGGCAATCTGGGAAAGGACTTTGGACAATACTGAGAAAAGGTTTGGACAATGTTGAAGTATTCTGAGTCTTACATGTTTCTTTTGTAGTTAATAGGATAATTAGAAATCACTTTGTTAGAAATAAATTAGTCTGCACTGCACTGATAGTCTTACATTGGTTTGGTATTTTGGTTGAGAAGGCTGGGGATGGTGGTAAGAACCCACGAGTGGAAAGTTTAAACTGTGTTTTAAAGTTTTTCTTTTCTGCAGTTTTTGGAACTGAAAGCAGAGAGAAGCTTGGTAGCTGATGTTTTCATATCAATAGTAAAGGTGATCAGTGAAAATGCTAATGAAGAGTGTGTAGCCTGCTTTGGAGAGAGAAGCAGGCAGATAGCTGTATCCAGTTAAGGTTAAAGGTAATTGCAAAGGAACTGCTTGGGAGAGAGAAGCAAGCAGATAGGGGTAAACAGCTAAGTAAATTCAAAAAGTCTCTTTTACCCTGTTTCAAACACACCACTCTCGCCAAAGGACAGATCAACAAGACAAAAACTAAACAAAGACACAAAAGCCCTAAATGAAGATCTAGACCACATGGACCTAATAGATATCTATAGGACACTGCACCCCCATAGAAAGGAATACACATTCTTTTCAAATGCACACAGATCATTCTCAAAAATTGACCACATATTAGGACATAAGGCAAACATGAACAAATATACAAAGATTAAAATAGTACCAACTTTTTTCTCCGATCATAAAGGCATCAAACTAGAAATCAACAATGAAAAGAAAGCAAGAAGGCTGCCCAACACATGGAGACTGAATAACATGTTACTAAATGAAGACTGGGTAGCTGAGGAAATTAAAGAAGAAATTAAAACCTTCTTTGAAACAAATGACAAAGAAGACACAACACTCCAAAATGTCTGGGACTCAGCAAAAGCATTTTTAAAAGTAAGGTTCATAGCAATACAGGCTCATATCAAAAAGCAAGAAAACAACCAAAGAAATAACCTAATCTCCCAACTTGAAGAACTAAAAAAGGAACAACAACAAAAAAAACCCCAAAACCCAGCAGAAGACAAGAAATAATAAAAATAAAAGCAGAAATAAACAATCTAGATAGCAAAAAGACTATTGAGAAAATCAACAAAAGTTGGTTCTTTGAAAAAATAAATAAAATTGATAAACCCCTTGCAAACCTCACAAAGAAGAGAACACTCACATAAGCAGGATTACAAATGAAAGAAGAGAAATTAGAGCAGACACATCAGAAATCCAAAGGATAACCAGAGATTACTACGAACACCTATATGCAAACAAATACAACAACCTGGATGAGATGGACAGATTCTTGGAAAGATACAGTCACCCAAAACTGAACAAAGAAGTAGAGAACTTAAAGAAACCATTCACAAGCAGCAAAATTGAAGCAGTCATCAAAACTCTACCTAAAAACAAATGCCCAGGACCAGAGGGCTTCACAAACGAATTCTACCAGACATTCATAGAGGAAATAATGCCTGCACTACTAAAGCCTTTAAAAAATTGAGAAAGAAGGAAAATTGCCAAACACATTTTATGAAGCAAACATCACTCTCATACCAAAACCAGATAAAGACAGCATGACGAAAGAAAACTATAGACCAATTTCCCTAATGAACACAGAAGCAAAAATTTTAAATAAAATCCTGGCAAATCAAATCCAACAATGCATAAAAACCATTATTCATCATGACCAAGTGAGATTTATCCCAGGGGCACAGGGATGGCTCAACACTTGAAAATCAATTAATATAATCCACCACATCAACAAGGAGAAAACCAAAAACCATATGGTCATATCAATAGATGCAGAGAAAGCATTTGATAAAGTTCAACACCCATTTATGATAAAAGCTCTTGAAAATTTGGGGATAAAAGGAACATATCTCAAGATAATAAAAGCCATCTATGACAAACCTTCAGCAAACATCATCCTAAATGGGGGAAAACTAAAATCATTCCAATTAAGATCTGGAACCAGGCAAGGATGTCCATTCTCTCAACTACTTTTCAACATTGTACTGGAAGTTCTAGCCAGGGCAATAAGACAAGAGAGAGACATAAAAGGAGTACAAATAGGGAAAGAAGAACTGAAGCTCTCATTATATGCAGAAGATATGATTCTTTGTGTAGCGAATCAAAAAATTCCACAGAAAAACTTCTTGAAACAATAAACCAGTTCAGTAAAGTAGCCAATTACAAAATCAACACACAGAAGACAGAAGCTTTCCTATACACAAAAAGTAAAGCAGAAAAAGAAGAAATTTTAAAAAACCATCCCATTTATCATCGCACTGAAAAAAAAAATACCTGGGGATAAACCTAACAAAACACGTGAAAGATCTATGCAAAGAGAACTAACATTGGAACAAGGACAGCCTCTGCAGTAAATGGTGCTGGGAAAACTGAACCAATACATGCAAAAAAATGAACCAAGATACCTCCATCACACCCCGTACAAAAACTAACTCAAAATGGATAAAAGACTTGGACATAAGACCTGAAACCATAAAATACATACAGAAAACCTGGGCAAAACCCTTCATGAGTTACAATTCAGAGATCCACTTTTGGCCTATAGATGGGGAAAAAATGAAGGAAAAAAAATAAACAGCTGGGACTGCATCAAACTAAAAAGCTCTGTACAGCAAGAGACAACAGAAAAACACAAAAAGAATCCCAACCAAGTGGAAAAAAATATTTGCCCTCCATATAAGTGATAGGGGTCTGATAACAAAGATACACAAATAACTCACATAACTTAACAAAAACAAAGCAAAAAAAAAAACAGTTTAAAAATGGGGAGAAGATCTAAAGAGACACTTCTTTAAAGAGGAAGTCCAAATGGCCAACACGCACATGAAAAACTGTTCAATGTCATTTTCAGTAAGGGAAATGCAAATCAAAACCACAATGAAATACCACCTTATACCAGTAAGAATGGTTCACATCCAAAAAACAGACAACAACAAGTGCTGGTGTGGATGCGGAGAGAAATGAACACTTTTACATTGCTGGTGGGAATGTAAACTGGTCCAGCCACTATGGAAATCAGTGTGGAGGACCCTCAAACTAATGAAAACAGAATTCCCATTTGATCTAGCATTCACTCTTCTGGAAATCTACCCAAAGGAGACCACAATGTGGGTACAAAGGGACACCTGTGCTCGGATGTTTACTGTAGCACTATTTATAATTGCAAGGACCTGGAAACAACCCAAAGGCCCCAAGACAGAGGACTGGATGAAAAAGATGTGTTATATATACACAATGGAATATTACGCATCAATTAAAAATGACAAATTTGATGATTTTTTGGTAACATGGATGTTAGAAGAAATCATACTGGCAGAAACAAGTCAGAAGGAAAGAGACAGAAACCAAATGGTTTCACTAATATATGGACAACCAAACAAAAGTACACAACTGGGGGAGGGGACCAGCTGGAGTGGCCAGGGAAGGGAGCTGGTGGGTGACCCCCAGGGATCACAATGATGTGAAATATATATATATATAAATAAATTATTAAAAAGTAAAAACCTATGGAACCCCATAGGTACCCAACACTTATTTAGATAGTCATCACGATGTAAACATTCAGTCTATACCAAGTAGTCTATTGCTTTTTTTCTGAACTTTCAAACTCTCTGCATGTTTCTTCTTACCAACTAGTGTACATACTGACACAGGCAAGTACTTTTCTATGAACACATAACCAAAATGCATGAAGGATTTTTCATTGCATGCCTACAGAATTCAAAACAATTAGAACATTGCAGCCTTCACCCATTTTAAGAACATGACTACAATCCAAAGTAACAAGCACATTACAATGTTTGCCCATTTTAAGCCCATGATTACTTTTTTACTAAGACTGTTTTTTTTGAGACTAGTTCTCGCTATTTTTGCCTGTTGAACCGCAGGCTCATGTTACCCGTGGTACCACAGACTCAAGCAATCCCCAGCCCAGTTAGCTGAGATCACAGGCGTGTTCCACTATGCCCAGCTAGTTTTTTGGAACTAGGTTTCACTACGTTGTCCCAGGTGGGACTCAAACCACGACCCCGGTCCCCGCTGCGGCTTCCTAGGCTGCCGCTTACAAGCACGCACCACCATGCCTGGCCTTACTAAGACATTTTTTTTTCTTACTAAGACATTTTTAACCAAAATCTCGCAACTGCTTTCCAGTTTAAAGTGATGAAAGCAAGGTAAACTATCCTTGGGTTGGTCAACCACGGGTGATTTCTCCTGGCTAGCTTGCCAACTGATACCAGGTCAAAAAAGGCAGAAGCCGCTAACTAGCAAACCATAGGGGGGAAAAACCCTTTAAAAGTAGGTCTGCTGGCAGTTGTTTTTTTTTTAACCAGATCTGACCCACGCAAGCATAGCAGTTGCCACTCAAATGCAGTTCAACAACAGGGCTTTATTAACAAGGAAAATTAACCAGGAAAATAAAAAGTCCTGACAGCCACAAGTGGCCAGTTATCTTACCCCAGTCACCATTTTTAGTTCCAAAAGTTCCAAAGACATGTCCAAGATGGTGCCCTTTGCCCCTCCAAAACTGAGGCAGGCATTGCAAAGTCCAGTCTTTCTTTTCCATCTTCTCTTCACTTCTTCTCTTTCCAGAGTTCAGTGCTGCTCCGCTTCTCCAAGGTGCTTCAAACTTCTTCCATGATTGTTGATGCACAAATCATCTTTCCAAATTCCTGGCGATCTCCAGGTACCAATTCATTATGCCACCTTGCTGTGGTGCCCACTCTCCACACTGGCCACTCTTATGCTGGTCATCAGGGCTCCTTGCCACCTCCAGCTCAGTCTTCCAGGTGGCTTCTGCCCAGCCTAATCACTTGGGCTACTCTTCGTCTGCCATTCTCACCTCTGCTTTCCCCAGAAGTCTCTGCTCTCATCTCTGCTCCTTGCATTTTTAATCTTTTTTTTCTTCCTCCTAAAAGCCAAAGGCTCCAGTTTCTCTCTATACACCCTCCAGGTGATACATTCTCTCCTCCAGGGTCCACACCTGGAATTTGCAATAAAGTGAAAGTACCCTTCCTGTTTAGGCCTCTTTTACCTATGTGTTTTTCAGACACAGCTAATGCAATGCCTACATTTTATGAACAAATACTTTGCCCATACTGGGGTCACAGCTTCAGCAAGTTGTATGCAATCTGGCTTTACACTCTGACTTTGCGTTTGCAGTAAATTTTATCACTAAGAAAACAAACCAAACAAAAGTACAATGAGTGAATGAAAGACTTTGGAAAACAAGTTCTTGTACAACTCACAAGAGAAAATCAATTTTTTGCACAATATTGTCATGAATCTCTACACCTTTTAAAAGACATTTGAATATTTCATTATTAATTTACATGTTTCAAGATGTCCTTTTGAATGCTCCTCAATGGCAAAATTGCCTTTTAACAAATTAGTTATGTGGCAAAACATATTTGCAGCAAAATAGCCTTTGTGGCAAAGATGCCTGCAGTGAAATTACCAGACGCAGTGCTGGGCTCTGTACTAGGTTTTAGAATTCAAATGAAAGGACAAGAGAGAGAAGACATTGGCTCCTCTTAAGTAACTCAGAGTCTAATGGGAGAAGCAGAAAAGTGTCCACAATCCATCATGTTATACAAAGCATAAATTCAGAAGTCTGTAGAAATGAAAGAGCCTGTGAGAACAGAACACGTGTCAGGGAAGGTTTCTGTGAAGGAGTAAGATCAGACCGCAGGCTGATGAGCACGTAGCAGTTAACCAGACAAGGTGGTGAAGAAGATGTTAGTGCAGACAAGCCTTGGAACGAAGGCCAGAAAACATGCACCCTCCTTCACCCTAACCACCAGCGCCCCAATGCCTGACCAGCCTGCAGAGTGTACACCATGTGTGAAGACAGGAGGAAAGGCAGAGAGCTGATGAAATAGATTCAAGTACTGAATTTTGAAGAGCACATTAAAGACAAATCCGTAATCTTCTTTTGAAGAAGTAATAAGAGTGAAAAATAAAAACAGAAACAAACAAAAAAAAAATCCTTTAGAGTGGTTTTGGTCAAAGCAAACTATTGACTTCATAATCTCCACAGATGGGATCAGGCTCCAGGTGGCCACTCAGACACAAAGCTGGTGTTTACCTTTCAGCCACCTGAAGCAGGTGGGAGCCAGCAAAATAGCACATCCATGGCAATGTTGTGTAAATTTTTAGCCACACACTCATTAAGAGATGAAATCAAAATGATACAAAGCCACAGAGTAGGCCCTTTCCCAGTCAGGTATGCTCAACTGGGAAGTGAACAATGAGCTCTGGCCCACACTATCAGATACACAGCTGACTTATTTAGTCAAAATCTTTTACCTGCAAAGGCAAGGTGTGGAAACACTTTCTGACATCTTGACTACTCATTTTGTTGCAGGAGGCTGGGTATTTGGAGAGGAGTCAATATATTGGAGAGCTGGGTATTTATTAAGTGGCATAAAGACATAAGGCCTAGGGGTAGTGTGGAAGTCACAGTGCTTAAATATATTACTGTTATAGCCTCAGCTATAAGAACAGCTTATATTCCTGGCCTTATAGTTTCCTTGTTCTACATCTTAGTTTCTCCATCTGATAATGACAAGTATAAAATGTGCCTCTAAATTCCGAATTTAGAGGAAATAAATAAGTCTTCATGTAGCAACTTAAGCTCTGCCCATGATTCCAAGATGAAACCAATGAAACCTGATAACCTTTATCTAGAGCAGTGAAGGCACAAAGGTAGTGCTTGCTATTCTATTCATTATTTTCACTGACTCAACAATATTTATGAATTATCACCTAGGTGCACAGTCTAGTCAAAACTGATACTCATTGTTTTTCATTGTGTTCTAGCCTCTACATGCCTTGTCTGTGACTGATAGATGAGCGAAACTGACCAAGCTAGTGTGAGCTGTGCTCATTCATGACTGTGTCTCAACCCAGCCCTGCCATTGGGAAATGTGGAAGAAAGGCAATGACTAGGAAGAAAGCAGAATTCTGTTCAACTAACCTGGGGATGCTAGTCAGGTAGGTCATGACGTTCAGGAAGTCCTCTTCTTGGATATGCTTAAACCCCACAAACTCTGGAAAAGTAATGATGGGAGCACCGTCCTTCCCCCGGCCTCCTGCAACGAAATGGCAGCCACAATGTTAGCAAAATATTTTCTGTAGATAACAGACTTTGAAATTAAGTTGGGAAATATGTATTGGCCTCTCCTTTTTTTATATTATTTTGCATTACTTCAGGCTAGAATTTGGGAAGATTGACACTAAATTATTTTGAACAGGTCTTTTTTCTCCTTCATGCCTGCATAATGGTATTATAAAAATTCAATTTTTGAAATCTTTAAAAATAGTTTCTCTATAAAAGATAACATTCACTGAATTTTTTTAGCACAGGTAGAATAAAAATAATTAAAGTCAACACAAATAAATACTATTGTAGTTCATTTTTGTAATCAGCAAATAGCAAATATAAAAGAGCCAGGTTCAAATCTTCCTTTGTCAATTAATTGCTATGCTATTTTTAACATAGCATATGTTTTTAACATAAAATATTTTATGTTAAATAGAGATATTTAACATAACTAGGATATATATGAATAACATTTTACCTATCTCAAAAAGGTATTGTGAAATTAACATGAAATATTAATATGAAAAGCATCTTGGCAGAGTGGACAACACAAGTACTCAGTCAATGGTGATAGTTATTATAATTCTAATAAGGAGGTCATAATCAGATGCCCTTGGGAATTTATAAATAGGAATATAAGCTATCTCTGTAAAAATAGAAAGACTAAAATTTATATTTAAATATTTAATTCAATGGAGCAGAAGCCATCCAGGTTAAATTAAATGAATTATATTTCTAAGTCTCCTTGCTAGTTGTAGCCTCATGGCTAAGTTCCAGCCACACAATTCACAAAATGTGTGACAAGTAGTGAGGAAGCAACAGTGAACTCACAGGAGCCCAATGAATACATTTATTTATTTATTTGTTTGTTTGTTTGTTTGTTTATTTTTGAGAGTAGGTCTCGGTATTTTTGCCCGTGGAACCACAGGCTCATGTTGCCCGGATACCATAGACTCAAGCAATCCCCAGCCTCAGCTTCGGGTAGCTGGGATTACAGGCGTGCGCCACCATGCCCGAGTATTTTTTGAGACTAGGTCTCGCTATGTTGCCCGGAGCAGGACTCAAACCGCAATCCCTAGCCCCAGCGGCTTCATAGGCTAAAGCTTACAGGCACGCGCCACCCTGCCCAACTGAAAAGTTCTTGGCATCTCTCAGATGCCATGCATGCGATTAGCTTATAGAAGTTTAAAGGTCAACATTAAATTTCACACTATTCTTTTGAATGGCTTTGCATCTTTGTGAAACTGGGTTTTTATGGTGGCTAGGATAAAAAACAATAAAGTATGCATATTAAATGGAACAGTAAAAAAACAGTGATGTCTAGTCTGATTCCAAGGTCTGACAGACATAATTGTGGTTATTTAAGAATAAAATTAAAGTACGATTTTTTCTTTCAATTATTGAATATTTACTTTTTAAAAAATTTTTAATTTAATTTTTTAAAATTGATTGCACATTTGATTTGAACTTCTTTGATTATATTAGTCAATTTGTGACTAGCCCATCCCTTTTATATCTCTTATAGCTCTTCACATTTTGATGTCTCTGTAGTATCTTTCAGTGAAGTTTTATATTTTTCTCTGAAAAATAAAATCTAGTATCTAAATCTAGTATCAATAGACATGAAAAAATGGTGTTTGTAACATATCCTTGTTCAGTGTCTTTGTTTTTAAAGTTGTCATATGAAACATTTTCCCAAGTTTCATCATAAATTATGAAATAAATTGCTACTACTGTCAAAAAAATAAAAATAAATTGATTGCATATATATATATATATATATATACATATATATATATCTTTTACATCATTGTCTACCCCAAGGTTCTCCCACCATCTTATCACCCATGAACCATCTTACTGAATATCTACTTTTCCAAACAGCTACTGAGTCATCAGTATGGACAAATTTATTGTTTTAACTTCTGACCAAGAAGGGCTAAGGGGAAATGACACGAAGAACTGAGACTATTGAGGAACTACTGCCAATCCATATGACTTGGCAAGCACCTTTCAGATTCTGCCTGTGATAAAGGTCTACTCCAAATGATTCCATATATTTCACTTATGTCAAGAGAGGACATATGTATTTCACTATGTCAAGAGGATGAGTGTAGGATATAGTATAATGAGGGTTGTGTGATTAACAAAGGTGTAGGATCAGTAAAGAAGCTACAAAAAAGAGAAACATGGAGTCATAACACCACAGTGTAAGTGAAACAGGGCAACCAGAAAAAGCTTTTGACTTAAACTTTAACACATACAGGCCTGCTTTTTTTTTTTTTAATATATCTCTCCTCCATTAAATCTCTCTCTGTATCCAATTTCCATATTAAAACCCATCCCCATATTTAAATCCCTCTCTTTGTTTACACACCCTTTATATACACTAATTTCCCGCCTTCCAAAAAACCTGTTTTACCTTTCTCCCTCCTGCATCTCCCTAAAAAGAAATTTCAACTAAAGTCATTGTCACATTTTAGTATATCTGTTCTTAAAATCTGCAATCTTAAACAAAAAACAATAAAAGAGGAGTAGCATGCCCTATCATAAGGAGAGAGGGGCATGTGCCCCCTCTACCATGTCTCCAGACTATCTGCTGACATGAGCACTGCAATCACCCAGCCCTCTCCTTTTCAGGAGGCTAGGCCGATGAGTTGCTTCTGCTCACAAACCAACTTTCCAGAAGACTCATTTCCAGGGACAGATTGTGGCATAGAGCAAACATAAATATCTGTATCACAGGAAAATGGATTGTACTGTGGTTTTTCATTTTGTTCATGGGAATGGTGGGCTCTCAGAGACCAATTACTGTGGAATAAAACCATGAGATTTGTTCTGATATCTGGCCAGTCTTCCTCCAGGAAGTGCCCTGTTAGAATCCTCCGTGATTATCTTACATTAAAAAAAAAAAAATGATACCTGCAGGTTAAGTTTCATCAAGTTTTCACAGGAGATTGAGCCACCCCACTAAACTCACTGAAAACAATTAAAATCTGATTCTATCAACTTTCCCCCTATATTTTTTATCTGTGCAGTTTCACAACTATAGGAATTTCAGAGGCATGTGCCTTTAGTGAATTTACATCTCTGGTAAGCTTAAACTTAGAAGCATTATATTATAATGCTGTGCTAATTTATAACCAATATTTGCCAAGAGAATGGTTATCTAAGCCACTAAACATTCATTAGGGTATGATTATATCATGAAGTGATCCTGCCACTATTGTTAATTGTAAATTAAAATTATTCACTAAATGGAGAAAGCTAAGTGACATTTCATTGGTTAATATCAATACTGAACAACAGGGAGATTCTGAGACTAACAGGGACACCATCTGATGCTGAATTAGTCTAAAGAGGCAGAAGCACTAAGGAAATAACGTTGAACCTCAGTCAGGAACAACCCACAAGAAGCAGTCAGCGCCACCTTGTGAAAAAAAGGTGGAAATGCAAACAGAAGAAAGAAAATTTGTGCCACAGTCCCGTTAAAGGAATGTAAAGAAAACCAAACTATTGGGACTAAATAACATGGTGATCTTTAAAAAGTACAGCTCACTCTAGCTAGTATAATTTTGGCTTTTCATTAAGCAGGAGCAAACTAGTTTTATAGTTATTGTATTACAGAAAACACAATTAAATGTTGGAATTCTTAAAAGCCATTCCTGCAAAGATTTGGGTGTGGCCTGGCATGAAGACTTCTGTCATAAAAAGAAGAATCCGAGATTCTGGAAATTCTATAGTAAAATAGGGTAAGATAGTGTAGCAACTACTACTATTAGCTTCCTAAAATAAATTTTAGCTAGGAAAGTGGCAGTACTCTTGGGGGCTGGGGAGAAAGACTCCAGAATCCTCAGGGCCTAGGATATCAAGTGATCTATCTTATAGAATGAGGAATTATTCCATATCTGTGTGATTCCAAATGTCTTATCAGAAACTTCATATAAGTGAAAAATTCATTTATATCAATTTAATCCTATATTCAGCTCTACTTATAAATTTATTTTTGGTTTATTAAGCTACAGCCAACATAGCATTGTCAATTCTCTGGAGTCAGGGTATTGTTTATTGGTATGTGAATGCTTCAGTAATCACATTCCCACTGGAAACAGACATGCAGGAATGCACAATTACACAATATTATTTTGCTAAGCTTACTTTCCTTATATTTCTTCTTTACATTTTTTTTAAAACACATGCATAAGTAGGGGTGGGCACACAGCTAAACCACATCCCAGCATCCCTGCTGTTAAGTGCATTGTAACATCTTACTGAACCAGGTTCAAGTTAATGGAAGGCAGTATGTGCTCTCATTGAACTGAGGTTTTAGGAAGCAGTGTGGTCTCTTCTCCTGTCTGCTACCTGGACATAGATAAGAAAAAAGCTGTATGTGGATCACTGCAAGAGTCACATTCGTGAAAGAAGTCTTCATTCCTGAGTATTCACTTGAAGAAACGGCATCCACTGGCCAGAGCATACTGGCTGCATTGCTATAAGATGAGGACCAAATTTCAATGTCTTTGTTTGAGTCACTATACACTCTGTAGTCTATTTGTTATAGCTGGTTAGCCTAGCCTAAATAACACAAGTCACAATATTTATAAATTTCATGTCAAAATAATACAGGTTATGTTCATCACCTGTTTATATAAGAAGGCAGTTGGCTCAGTGTGACTGAGAGCTGTATCTATAGCCTGCACCACCATGTGGCTGTTAGGCACATGGAATGTGACCAGTACAAACTGAGATGTTCTGTAAGTATAAAGCACAAAGTAGAGTATGAAGATTTAGTATTAAAAAAATACAATATCTGCAATTTTGAAGATTGATGACATGTCTGAATAATACTTTAGATATCTTGTGTCAAATAAAACATTAAAATTAATCTTATGTGTTTTTTGCTTTTTTGATGTGGTTACCACAAAATGTAAAAGTACAGGTCATTTCTAGCCTTTAGTTAATATTTACCTCTCATTATTCCCAAATGCTTAATGGAAGTAATGTAACAAAATTGGGTCCTTTTGAGATCTAATAATAAAAAACAAAAACAAAAACAAAAAAAACCAATAACAGCACTAAAGAATTTTCCAATAATTGCTTATAACACTTTTTTAAAAGCAAGAGCTAAGAATAAAAAATAAGTCTCTCGGAGAACAAATAACCTCAGTAACACTCATTAACCTTTAAAAACAAAGTTCTCCTCAGGTTGAATAGTGGAAGAACATCAAACAAGAACATGTTGGTTTGCAGCTCATGTCGGTGATTATTTCTCCCCCCCCCCATCCTCTGTTCTTTCTCACTTCAAATATACTTAGAATTAGACTAAATTGCACCTAACAGCAAAAGAAATGACATTTATTGGATCCCACCCTCCTCCAGTTGGGCAATCCACAGTTCATTATATCTTGGTTCAAATTTAAGGGGTGACTGAGGCATAATATAATGTTCACCAGGGGTCTAGAGGTGAGTTGTTTCAGCAGAACCAACAAAATCTGGAAATGTAAACAAATTTGCCCCTACCTGAAAGAATGGCGAATTGTCTGTGCAATTGTTCGATTATATCCACCGCCCCCAAGGGTCTGACTTCCTGCTGCATAATTTCATCTGCACAAATGAAATACAAGTTAGGTTAAATACAAGTTAGATTAAATTGGAAATTACAAAGAGTAATTAAAGAGAAGAAAGGAAAACTTGGTTGCTCAGGAAATCTGGGACCTATCGAGATACAGATATGGACAAACACAGTTCTCTTGACACTTGATTTCCAAGATGCGTGAGTACAGCTAGGCTTCATGTAGCCTACCTGTACACATTAGAATTGGACATATTCAAGAGCTTCTCTCAAGATATGAGGTGGGGTCAGTGAAGGAAAGGGCCCTGATGTTTACGCATCAGTAGCTTTGAAGCAAACCTGTCAGGATGATCTATTGCCAACCCAGGCAGTCAGGCCTCTGCCCACTGCCCCAGGTCTGCAGAGGACTTGCAAAATCTGACAGTAGCTACCAGCAATCATCTCAAGCTGGGCTAGAAGATCAACCTGAGGTTCAGGAAATTTCTTTGATTTTTGTTGCCCTCTGTCCCTGATTTCTTTCCTTTTGCTCCACTCCCCTCACCCCAACTTATCACCTCCACTCTTTTTTATTCCTTCCAGAATACTGCCAGGGGCTTCTTGCCCCGCCCAGCATGTTTAAGAAGGCATTTCTCCATTTTACTGCTTGAAGATGTTTCTTACTGATTAAACAGCTGCAGGTTTCCAAGGCAAAAATTCAGTTTTCCAGCACAAAACTACAGACACCATCTAACCCTACCAAGTGATATATGCGAGTGACATTTTATCCATTTATGAATAGAGTGTTCTGGAGCAGCTTATTTATAGGCATTGCTCTGTACAGGCATATCCCAGTCTGCTTTCTCAAAGTCTTGTAGAAGCCAGAGCCAGCCTAAGCCCAGAAGACCCTTCTCAATAAATTCTACATTTTTTTTCTAATGGAGGAAAGCCGTGAAGCATAGACCAGAGCTCCTTTATCCCAATTCAAAGAACCTCTGTCTTGCTGCTAATTTTGGTGGATACAATAATGACATTGCAGTTATCTAAAGACTTTGTAGGATCCACAGGCAAAGTATTTAATATTAACATGGTAGGAAGTCTCAAAAAAAAAATGATATGCAGTCAGATCAGCTTAAAAATGCCCCAGCATCTCCCTAAACCAAAAGTGTACAGAGAAAGGAGGGGAGATGAAAAAAATTGACAAAATGTGGGTAATTGTTGAAGCTGGTTGATGGGTCTTTAGGGAATTGATTATACAATCCTTTCATTTAACAATGACCTCAGAGAAAGACTAAGATTAGTAAGTGAAATGTAGTGTTACTAAAATATATTTCAGTATTTGAGGTATGCTTTAAATTCAGGATTTTAAATTATTTTAGTTACTTTTTTATTTGACTTTTAAAATTTTCTTATTATTTTTACTGCTTTTTTGTAAACATATTTGTATACACCCCAAAGTTCCCTTGCTGTATACTTTAGTTTTGTTGTTGGTTTATTAGTTTGAACTTTTTCTTGTCCTTTGTTTGTTTTCCCTAAGCATTTTTTTTTTTTGAGACTAGGTGCCCAGGTTAGTACCAATCCCTCAGACTCAAGAGATCCCCAGCCTCAGCTTCCCAGGTACCTGGGATTACAGGCACCCGCCACCACGCCCGGCTGCTTTTTCGAGACCAGATCTCGCTATGTTGCCCAGAGTAGTCTCCAACCCACAAACCCAAGTGATCCCAAGCCTCTTGTCTCCCAGCACTTGGACTACAGTTCTGCACTACCACCCCCAGCTTCCCTAAGCATTTTAAAGAGATTAAATGTCAAAGGGACAACAGAGGTGAGTTAGTTCAATCATCCCAACCCCCTGCTCCTGTCTCATTTTTCAAATAAAAAAATAGAGAGCTAGTGAGATTCCAACCTTTTATCAAAAACAATTTTGACAGATTTTTGTCTGCAGTCATTCCACAGTTTAAGGATAGGGCCTGAGTCAGCCCTGATCACTTGGCTTTAAGAGGGCAAACCTGAGCCATACTTAATAGTATTCCCAACATGACAGCATTCCCAGTCTCTTGACCCTGAGGAGTATCATCTTCCACCACCAATAATGTCTCTCCTGATGGGAATCTGCTGAGGTTTGCTCAGTCTTCCTATAGAGACCTTGCTCACCTGCTTCCGTGGTGACCAAATAAGTAGGACTAAAAATTATAACTTGCCTTTTCAAAAGTAAAAACAAAATAGTCTGCCTTTGGCCCCGGTTTTACAGAGAGAGCTTGACACCCAGCCAGAGAGCAACATATTTATCCTTGAGGACATTTCAGCGAAGGAGCCACATGACATAACCCAGCAGCTACAAGGGATCAGAAGAGCTCCTCAGCAGTAATGCTGACCCAGAACGTGAAGGTGACCTTGGACATGCCTGGCTTTTAGATGACAGCGATTCCTGACTCATGTGGGCCTGCTGGGAATAGGGGAATATTCAGCTCAACCCCAAACAGGGCACATTCATGCTACCAAAAGAGAGAGAAAGTCAATCTTGCTGCTGGCAGACCCTGCTAGCCACTCTCAGGAGATGCAGTGGGGAGGAAGCGCAGGAGCCCTTAGATCCAAAGCAACATCTTCCACTTAAGGAAAGAAACTGTTTCAGCTCCAGACAGTCTGACAAGTGGAGGCCACTTCAACTTCCAGTTGGGGCCACACCCAACAATAAGCACTGAGGAGGGGGTAGCAGCTACACTCAGCCTGGTGCTTTAGTTTGAGGGTCAGGGGTTGGGGGTAGAAGTCTTCTGACTCTTGCTATTTTTGATGCATATTGATGAGGAAGGAACTAATCTCTTTGTAACTTAGATAAGGTAAAAGAAAGTGAGACTTGCAGTTTCTATCCTGTCTAAAGTTACAAATAGTCAAAAAAAAACTTGTTCCTTCTCTACCCCTGGTAAGTAGACAGAAATATCACTGTATTTTACCCTAAATCCATAATTCTAGAAATTCAGAATACAGCCTCCAAGGTGACAGGCTAAGGGGGGGAAAGTATGGTTTGAATCAAAGAAGGAAGGCATCCCATATTTCATAGGCCTGTCATGTGTCTACTTTGTCCAGGGAATCTGAAGGACAGAAGGAATGGCACTTGGAATGGAACTAGGACCTCCATACTCAGCCATCATACTACACACCTCTTGGTAACACAAATGAGAGGAGAGAAAGAGCCTTCCCTAACAAGGCATGCTATAGATGAACTCACATAATTAGGTAAGTAATGACAGAGAAGGAATGAGACCTAGCACTAATGTGAACCTCCTCCAACCACCCTCTTACTCCCACAACTAGACCAGGCTTGACAACAAAGACAGAAGCTCTGAGAGACCAGCTTGTTGGACTGGTTCAGAAAGCTATGCAGCGGGGTCATGTTGTGTGAGGTCAGAAACCACACAAATATACATTGCCCTCTTACAGGGCCCTGTGCCTAATCTGAAGCATAGGACTTCATATTGAACTCTTGTCCACAGATTAACAAGGCATAAAGAACATGTGAAAAGCAGACTCTGAACTCAAGAACACTGAAAAGTGTTCTTTACTACTATAGTCTAGTAATGCAATTAAAACAGCAATATATATCCCATTTCATCTATAAAATAATTGAGATTCTCACATACAATGCTGGGGTTACATTGGAAAACTAGTACTTCTGCATAACTTCAGGGTGTGAAACTTCTAGTTCCTCTTGAATAGTAGTTCCACAATATTTTATCCACTAATTATTGTATGGATTATTTGACACCCTTTATGTATTATTTGATTTACTCCTCAAGAGCAATATTGAGCTAGAGTTACAGTAGCTGGTCCAAGGTCAAGCAGAGACAGCATTTGAACCCAGGTCATCCGGAACTCCATCCAAAGCTCCAGAAGTTCTTTCTACAGAACTTTAATATGTAGTCATGTAAATCCTCAAAATCTTTCACTTATTCATCCTATAACTGAAAAGTTATCCAAATAAAATAATAACATAAAAGTTTTATACATAAAAAAGTAGACTTTAATATTATAAGACTGAAAAAACTGGAAGAAATGATATATAATTATAAAAATTGTGTCTGTAGAGAAAGGTTTAGATACAAATAGCAAGGATATCAAAATCATATGTATGGTGGAATTGTAACTAGGTTTAAAAAAGAAAGCAAGCACAGAGTGTGTGCAAATATCTGAAATGGTTATGTAAGAGAGAATAATCATAGTGGTTATCCCCTTCAAAGTGGTTATCCTCTTCAACACAGAAAAAGTATACAATGGTAGCCTTTTTTTTAATGCTAAGATTACTTTATTGAAGTATAATGTACATGTATACTAAACATTTCTTAAGGGTACAGTTTGATGAATTTTGACAAATCTATGTACTGATACAAGCATGATGCACATCAGGGTTTGGAACATTTCCATCATCCCAGAAAGCTTCCTTGCAACCCTTCTTCTCCGTGCCAAATATCTTACAATCCCCTTCCCATGAATAAGTGTGTTAAAACCCACATGGTGTCTCTGTCGCTGGTGATCCAGAACTTGCAGGGTACAGCAGCCCTAAATGTTTAATCTCAGAATACTGTGCAGGCCCCAGGGAGTCTTGGTCTACATCCACATAAGCAAAGGCAACTGCATCCAAATGCTATGGGGTGTCGTGGGCTGTGCCATCGCTGACATCGGGGACCCGCACGGCCTCACATTGCTGGCAGGATTTGAGCAGTGGAAGTGCTTGGTGTGAGAAAAGACAAATTAATTAACTTGTAAAATTCTTCCTCTCATTAGTGAAGTGGGAAAGCCCCGGGGTACACAAAAATGGACTAATGTAATATAAATATAAATATACATATATATGCAAAAAAAAACCACATTTATCAGATATCGGAAGAGAACAACAGGTCAAACAACCAACAACTGAACATCAACTTAACCAACCAACAAATGGCAGAAAAATGGGAGATGGAGTGACTGGAGGGGGGCATACGGAGGGGGATATGGAGGGAGGAGGAGGGATCAATTAATGCACAAATGTGACAAATCAATAAAATGAATTTTTCAAATTAAAAATAAATAAATAAATAAATAAATAAATAAATAAATAAATAAAGAAAGAAAGAAAGAAAGAAAGAAAGAAAGAAAGAAAGAAAGAAAGAAAGAAAGAAAGAAAGAAAGAAAGAAAGAAAGAAAGAAAGAAAGAAAGAAAGTGCTTTGAGAACTTCTAAGCTATTACCAAGCTGGAGCAATTATGGTTTTGGACACTTACCTAAATTCTATTTTCTCCTTTTTTCCCATTAGACAAAATCAATACATATTTCACACTTAATCTTAGCCAAAAGACCAAGACTAACTAAGACAATTCGCAGAAGAAATATAACCAATTGTGATAACATAGATGGACCTAGAGGGAATCATGCTAGAGAAATAAATCAGAAAGAAAAAGACAGAAACCATACAGTCTCACCTATTGGTGGGATATAGGAATTACAAACAAAAGGCCAGGAAAAATACAAAATAAGCTGACAGGGGAGCTGTGGCAGGCAACGAGGGAGGGGAAGGTGGGAAGGAGAAATCCGGGAAGAGAGGAGAACAAGATTGAGATGAAGGTTCAGGGGTGATAGGGTGGAGGGAGAACCCCAGGGAATGCAGTGATGTAATATATTTATATTTATACATAAATATGCAACCAACAAAATAATAAAAAATAAAGATAGTCAATGAATGCTTATATAAAAGATATTTAGCCTAGTTAATAAAGAAATGTAAATTTAAAAAGAATGAGGTCTTGTCTGCCTAATGGGTTGGCAATTATTTTTAAGGCTAATAATATATGGTGTTGGCAAGAAAGTAGGAAATCTCTATAAGTAAAAGTAAAAACAAGTACGCTCTTAAAATGTTGATTAACTTGGTTCATTTGAAAATATTTGTCAAAATATTAGATAGTCGTGTGCTACCTATGAACTGGGTATTTTAAGAAAAAAATGTGTCTTCACCGTTGTCCCTCTTCCCTCCTACATATACTCTGCATGGTGAGGACTCTAGGATTAGGGGGAGGCAGATATACAAGGTCCCTGAAAGAGGAAGGGAAAAGATCCTATCAGGGACAGTGTGGTAGAATGTATTCACCATTATACACCTCTTAGCTGTGACAATAGTTGCTGTTGCATTGATTTGTAGGTATGCATTCATTTCTTATACTATTTTAAATGCATTTTATTCTTTTTTTAAAGAGGATTAGTCAATGAAAAAGCAAATCTCCTACTGCTGACTCTCCCCAAACATTTAAAGTCTGAGTAAAAACACATTTCAATGATCTCTCAAGTTTCACTCCCTTCAAACCAGATAACCAGTATAAGACCAAGCTCATGTATAGAATAGAACCCCATAAACATCAGATTCAAAAATGTCAGAAAGACTCATAAAACTTGCATTAAACTATTCAGGCTTTTGTTGTTGTCTTCAGTCACAGAATAAAATGACTGATTGCCAAAGCATGTAGACAAACATTTCCTAACCAGTTACACAGTTACGAAGAAAATGAAAAAGAAGCATAGTACATGTAATATTATGAGTTTAGGATTCAGAAAATCTTCATATTTTCATTTCAAATTACTTCTTCTGCTTACTATTAACAAGACTATAATGTTCTTAAGATTTAAAAATTAAGATTTGGTAAAACTAAGGCAATAATTTACATCTGAATTCAAGCCCATGTAAGGATTCCATATGCATGCACAGGCAAGTACCTATGTGTTTTAAATAGGAAAAACAAAATGTGACTAACAAGTTGTTCTTTCTTGATAGCAAATAGATTGTAGTCACTACCTTGGAGAACATTATCTATGTATTATATAAGCACATGATATAGAATGTAGTATAAACATGAAACAAGTCTTAACCAGAACATACACAGCAACAATAATGAATGTCTTTCAAAAGTACAAATCTCTATAAAATAATTGTCCTCTCTTGAATAAATAGGTTCCAAATATAAATAATAACAGGAGATAGACATTTATCCTAATCTCCTTTTCTAGCTTATGATCTAGGACAATAAATGTTTCATAAACATTTTCAAAGTCAAAGAGTGAGAGGGGAGTAGATTAATAAGGCAAGCCAAAAAAAAGAAGCAGCCTTAGAAACAGGAATTGCATCAGCTCTTAGAGCATGCGTGTTACTGGTGTCCAATTGCAGGGCATACTTAGAGATGATGTTCCTTCTCACCCTGTCCATTAAAGGGAAATGGTTTCCTTTTTTTCTACCCTAAAACACCAGTGTGTTCTTAACTCACGTGTCTAACTTGAAGACTTAGCATTTCAGATTTAACACTTCCTGTCAGATAACATTTTGCTTTAGGAATATGAATTTCATCATATGGATTCTATTTTCATCCCACAAAAGCAGTATGTGCCTTTATTTTGAAAAAAATAAAGAGATAAGAAAGATACACAGATAAGAAAAGTAAAACTACCATTTCTTCACTGGAAACTATAAAGTTCTCTCATGGAGGTAAAATAGTCAATACACATGCATGTGTGTTTAGACACATAAGCTTCTAGACACATGCTTACACATTCTACCTCGGGGCCTGATTTCTTCAGAATATCAGTCTTCTATTATGAAATAGCTAAGACATGACCATCTACAATATTGCTAATTGTTAATTAACGCTTTAAAAAAATCTCTAAGTTCCTTAGCAAACTTGAGGTACTATTTCAAAATAAAAAATTTAATATAAAATTTTTAGCTGATCAATTATTTCAGGAAAATGAGGAGGAATTACAAAACACATGTAAAAGAAAGGCATCACTGCTATCACAGTACCTTTTCTGGCCTCATATTCTAGCCTGGTGCAGCTTGTTAGGAAATGGTGGTAGGCCCTCATCTCTGCCTCTGTTATCCGCACTGAGGTGTAAGGTGAGTGTGCAGGGTCTTGCTTTCCACACTTATACAAGGAGGCCGGTGGAGGGCAGGAAACCATGCCACTTCGCTCTTCCTCCATTCCTGGTCTCTTCCCTCAGTATTGCATGCACATAAATGTGTTTAATCCTTTCTCCCAGCTAATCTCTCTCAAATCCACCAGAGGTCATTTCATTGCTGAGAGGTAATCCTTTGGTTGGTGAGTGCTCACAGGAACTCCTGGTCCATGGATTACCAGGCTTCATCATTGATAAAGCAAAGGGGGACAAAATGGGGTGAGGACGTCTGAATGAAAAGGGAAAACCAAGAGCAAATGTAAATCAGAATGTTTTTCCTTTTTTAAGTGGTATCCCATCATCAGACAAACACCAGGACATCAGGTTTTCTTTTTAATTATGTAAGAATTACTTACATTTCTTTTTTTCTTGCGCTTTAGGTATTCCTCCCACTTCCCTCCCCCCTGCCCCACCCCTCTGGTCACTCCATCATTTCTTTCACTGCCAGTTATTAGTCAATGTTTAGTCCCTTGGAATCTTCCTTTTCTTTTCTGGAACAATGTCCTTTTGCCAGGTATAGATGTGTTTTCCTGGGACACAGTGGCCTGTACTTAATTTTCCAGATGTATCTTTATTATGGGTAGCCAGTTCAGGCATGTTTGTATCCTTTTAGTGCCTTCATCTTTTTACTTCTCTTTTTCTCTGACCCAGTTTCTGTCCATTTTGCTGCTTCTTTGCTTTGTAGTTCAGCGTCTGGTCTTGGAAGTGTTTCTCCAAGGCGAAGGACATCAGATATTTAAAATAAAATAGACAGGATACATTTCTAAAGTATGCCCTTAAGAAAATTTCTTCCAGGTTACTATACTTTTCTTCCTCTTTGCCAAACTCTCCAGTTTGCCCAGGAACATGATCCAGACATTAGCACTGCAGCCAGGTGAAGTCACTCTCCAGGCAGGCAACATGGAATGGCACAACAAAGGGTCAAGTCAATCCTGAGAGGGGATACAGAGGTTTCCTGAACCATCTCTAAGGATCTAGGGAAAGCATGTACCTCCCAGGCAGATATAAGATAGCACACTATATGAGTATGGTGAGCTTATAGGTCTAAAAGCACAGGAAAAGATGCTCCACATCATTCACTATCAGGGAAAAGAAATTCAAAATCACAGCAAGAACATACTTCACCCATAGCATGATGCCTACTATCAAACCAGAGAACAGTGAGTTCTCTGTTCTCTGACCCCTCGATGCTGGGGCAATATAAGTGGGGTGGCCACCATCACCAATAGTATAGTCATTCCTCAAAAGATTGAGAGCTGTGTTCACACAAACCAGCAATTTCACTTCTGAGCACACACAAAAGAACTGGAAGCAGCATTTCTGAAACATGCTTGCACACCCATACTCACAGCAGCAACATTTCCAACAGCCAAGAGGTGGAAGCAACTTGAGAGTCCGTGGATAGAAGAGAAACAAGACATGTCCATTCATACAGTGGAATATTACTCAGCCGTAAAAGGAAGGCAAATCTGACAAAGGCTACAATGTGGAGGAACCCTGTGCTTAGTGGACACTGTGCTTAGTGGAATAAGACAGACACACAAAGAGCAAATCCTGTGTGATTCCACCCATGCTGGGTCCCTGGAGTCCTCCTCACAAAGACCAGCAGTGGCTGGTGAGGGGCAGGTGAGTGTTTGCTGGGAACAGTGTCCATTGGGAAGATGGACACACTCTGGAGCTGATGGTGGGAGTGGAGGATTTCCCATGTGAATGAGCTTAAGGTTGCTGAACTATGTCCTTGAAAATTATAATGTTAAGTTTTAGGTTATAACATTTTAGCCACAATCAAAATAAAATTAAAAAGAAATGATCATTGGCAGGTGCTCCTATTGTGAAGGATGTTCTTTGCCTGTCATAATCTGATCAAGACTCCATTTATTACCACAGTGGGAGGGGTGGGTGGGAGGTGAGGAGTCAGTTTACAAAACTGCTGTACGGTAAGTGCCGTGTTCTAGCGAGAGGCTGCTTTTTAAATGCAGTTTATTTTAGTCCTTCATGCTCAATGGTATTTTTTTTTAATGCTGAATTGCTATGATGCTAAAGAAAGGTTACACCATGTGAAATTTCAGATAAACAAGAAATATACAACATATATTCTATATACAAATTTAGTTTTGTGTGTATGATTCAAATTAAAACATCAGAATAAGACTCATACTTGGTTGAGGAGAAATTTGAAGATATTTTTGAACTAAAAATTAGCCATTTATTTTTAAAGAGGGGGGAAATATACATAAATTGAAACATTCAGACCGACAGTATACATTTCAATGAGTTTTGAGAAATGGAAACATCCATGGAGCCTTTTCAAATGTCTATAATCAAGTTATATAAGTCTATAATCTACAGATTATGTCTATAATCTGTATCTTCATGCACTTCATAGAAAGTACCTTCATGCACTTTCCCAGTCAACACTTGCAACCACTGCTGTGATTTTTTTCCAACAGAAACTAGTTTGCCTATTCCAAAACCACATATAGTGTAGTCCTACAGTGTGTGTTTCTTCATGTCTAGCATCTTCTCAGGATAACACTTTTTGAGATTCATCCAGGCTGTGTGTATTCTGTCATGAAGGCTGGCCTGATGCCACTACCTAGGATACGGTAAGCCCTTTTCCTGCCTCCACTGTCCACACTGAGGTATAAGGTTAGTATCTTATTTTTATTGCTGAGTTGTAATCCATCGGATGGATGGTCACAATTTATTCATTCTCCTGCTCACAGTCAGTGCTGGGTCTTTTGAGTGTTTTTCCCCCTCCAAATTTAGGCTGTTATGAACAAAGTTGCTATGAACATTCATGGCCTTTGTGTAGCATGTATTTTCATTTCTCTTGGATAAATACCTAGGAAATGTGTTGCTGAATCAATGGAGAGGTGTATATTTAACTTGAAAGGAACTGTCAAACCATTTGGTTCTACTACATAGTTGTCTTTACCAACATAGGTTGCTCTGTTTAGAAGTTCTCAGAGCTGGTCCTTTGTTAGTGTCAACTGCATGCGAAAGACTTTAAGAAAATACCTAAATTAATAATTTGCTTACCTTAATATCTAAATTTAATATAATTTGATACTCTAAAACATAGGAAAGTTCATTTTTCTCTACCATTAGGTTTTACGCAATCCTCATCCAACTAAGTGCAAAATCTAAAAGTCTTCTAATACACATAAAGCAGTTTTCAAATAATAGCTTGTTAGATGTTGCCAAACTTCCCTCCAAGATGGTCACGCTAGTTTGCATTCCCACCAGTAATACAGGAATGCCTGATTCGGGGGTGTATGCAGGATTCCCCATGTGGGGTTCTTTTCCTCCTTTGCCCTTTCATTCTGATGTGAACAGCCATAAAATGTTTGGCTGGCATCAAGGCACCCATGAATATAAGAGCTTGCTTTGCTAACCACATGAACCCACATTGGCAGCATGCATGCAGCTGCACACCCAAAACAACCATAATTATATCTTTTTTGTGCAGTTTACAGAACTCAAGGGAGAGGTACACTATAAAATCTTGGAAACTTTCCTTATTACACTTGACTTACTCCATTATATGAACAAAATGACTGCTCTTATAAATCCTGTATTCCACTCACTAAGCTTTCTCATTTGGCCAAGCTCAAATATCCAATAAAGGATAGCATTTTCTTTATATTAAACAAAACATTCTGAAATAATTGAGCACTAAGCAACTTTTCTTAGAAACGAGCTGGTGATTTCAGCAGTAACAGGAGATGAATGCTTTCCACATCTTTCCCCTGAGAAACCACTACACACATAAAAGAAAAAAGTTTTCTCAGTACATCTAGATTTGCCCCCTTTAAAAAGGTGTATGTTTTGCAATTATGTAGCAAAATGAATTGATGACAGGTACGGTACCCACCTACCAGGGCAAAATGGAGCAGAGGAAAGGACCTACATGCACAGGAAGGACATGAATTATCCACAGCACAATAGCATCAGGTTTCTTTCACCAGAAGAGAATAAAATCACATTAAGGGTGGTAGAATTTTTCCTTACGTAGACCAGACTTCTTTTTCTCTTTAAAAAAATCAGCACTTGAATGATTTTTGCCGGGGAGACAAAACACACTTTCCCCAAGTTAAAGCCACAGCAAAGGGAACAACTGAGCTATTGGCAGTACAGCAGGGAGCCACCAAGCTCCCACAGTTCAGCATGGCCCACAGAATGCCAGCCCCTCATCTCCTGATCTCCCCTTCTCACACTGTAGTCTGGCCACCTCACCTGCTTTGGTTTAGTGAGCACAAGTCAGATGCATCCAGTTACATGCACATGGGGGAAACATACACTGGGGAGTGGGGCTGGAGTTGTGGGGGGCAGTGAACTATCACTTTTGCCTTTACACCCTTCTGTACTATTTGCAACTTATACAAAGAGCATAGATTACTTGTATTAGTAAACTAAGAATACACCACTAAAGATTTTCTTTCCATATTTTATCTGGTTACTCACTCTATCTACATCTGGGTTACTCAGCTCCAATGTGATCCTCACTTATATATTTAATATTGCTTTGGATCTTCTCATTAAAGCAAAAACAAGAAGCAAAAATAAAAGGCATAGTTATAGGGAAAATTATAAAATAAACATCAAGTTGAAAAGTGAAAAAACACCTACTACAAACTTAACAATATATCTAATGTAGGAGAAACACACACGAAAGTGTATTGTTCCCTAAACATGCAATGAAAGAAGTCACTGAGCAAAACTTCAAGCAGCATATGAACTTAATAAAATTATTCTAGTTTTAAATTTGTCTTCTAGTTTACTAGCAATCTTTAAAGGTCAGTGAATATGAATGCTACAAAGTGCTATCTTATCCTAATACTAATATTATGCTTGTATAGCATATGCATAGTTTACCAGTCATACTATATTTTGTCTTCTGTAAATACAAATACAAATTCAAACATCACCAAAGACTGCTAACAATGTTGTAGATTGTACCACATAGTTAACATGCATTGCTTCAAAGCCTTGTAAGATCAGTTCTGTCATTTCTCTCATTTGACATGAGAAAAGAGATACTGCCTAGAAGATCAGATGAAATCAAGAATTCAATCTGTTGCTGGGCCACAACCATGTTATTATCCCAGAAGATAATTTGACCAAAATATTTTTAAAAATTTAATAAAACTATTTGTTCTGATAATAATTTTTAAAACTATATTGTTATAAGACAATCTGAAATATGTGAAATGTGTGCAGAGGACTTCAAAACAAAGATTTTCTTTACATGTATTCCCTTGCACTTTAAAAAATATAACATTGAGAAAATGGAAACAACCAATATCCCCAACATTAAGGATAACATTTTAATTATAACACAACCATCTAGTGAAAAAATGTAATGCCATTAAATATTCTTTGTGGAGATATTTTACAATATTTCTATTTGTTTGCAATATAATTTAGCCCACTTTATAGTATATTTTTAAAAAGCAGATATAACTTATCTAATTATGAATGTAATATGTAGGGTATATATAGAGACAGACCATAAGATTTTTACTATATAAAAATACCAAAGTAAAAATAACAAGAAAGCCATATGCTCAAAGGGTAACTGTAATTATTATTAAGAGATAAAATTGCAGATTTTCTTTTTCGTACTAGCCTTTTTTCTGAACATTGGACATTAAGTATATGTTGTTGTTTGGTAATACTTTCATGTCAGCCTAAAAACTCTTTGTCCAACCAAAGTCACAAAGATTTTCTTCTACATTTCCTAACAGATTTTAAAGTATGCTTTACAAAATAAATAACTTTTACATAATTCACTTTGAGTTAATCTTCATATTTGGGATGTGGTGTAGAACATGACTCATTATTTTTTTGTACGATGGTGTGGAATTACTTCAGCACCTTTGGTTGAAATTTCCTTTATACTTTTCACTACAGAATTGTCTTCACAACTTTGTCAAAAATCAATTGGTCATCTTTGTGTTGAACTATTTTTAGATTCTCTATTCTGTTCCATTGGTCCCTGTGACTATTCTTTCACCAACAGTACATCCTCTTGATTACTTCATAGTATGTTTTGGAATTAGGTAGTATAAGTCCTCCAACTTTGTTCCTTTTCAAAAGATTTGGTTAGTATAATCATTATTGCCTGGTATAGTATTAGCAGCTGATTCTGCAATTGGTTTAAATGGGTAAAAACAAACAGAAAAGGAAACACAATGGACTATGGTGGAGGACTAGGGTGATGTGTGATGGGTACACTCAGTGGAGACAACTGAGGGAGAGGATCCTAACATCAACTTAATTACAGGAATATAAATAAATTAAGTTTTTTAATTTGTTTAAGAATTGGTTTAAAATTTCGTAGGAAACTACTCAAAAAAAGTTGATAGGTTTAAGATTAGAGTTATATTTAATTTACACATAAATTTGGAAAGAATTGATCTCTTTATATTGATTCTTCCAAACATTAAACACAGACTATGTATCACTTTATAAGGTTTTTAAATCCTTATGAAATAGCACATAACACTCATTTCCTTCTCATTTCTTCTTTTTTTAGATTTACCACAAAGCCATAGAAAATCATGATCTTTCTCTTTAAAATCTGGGTTAGTTTTCCCAAGGCATTGAAGGAGAAAATGCTAACACCACACTTGAAGGGCAAACAAGGTTTAGTAGTGGAATTTTCCTTCACATCTCTGAACCATATGTCCAGGTTTAAAAATCCCACTTCACAGCCTTAGGAATTTTTCCTCTATTGCAAGCAAAGTTTCTTTGGGTTACTAGAAGTATAAATACAGCAATGGCAACAGAATGGAATATGAGGGGTAGTTCACAAAGTCCATATTTCCAACCTAGATCCTATAATAGTCCTTCCTACCAGTCAGGAGGGAAAATAGAAGAAAGGAAGCCATGTGGAAGAAAGGGAGACAATGAAATGAAGGAAAGCGCCTGCAAAATCCAGGTGCTGGGAAGGCCAAAGGACATTTTAAAAACAGTAATGCTTCCAGTTCTATTTCAAATTATCTGTGTGTGTGGACCATAACTGTCTCCTCTCTCACCTTCAGAAAACTCCCCAGAACCCTCCAGTCCTCTGTGTACCTGAGTCCTGAGATACTGGGTGAAAAAGTTGAGTGTCACAACTGAGTCAATCAGGGACAAAAGAAAGATACTCAACAGGGAAGCCTGAGAAGCAGAGCCTGGAAGACCACAAGAAGAGAACCCCACTGAGCTAATGGAGGACCTGAGCAATGATGGCTGACTCTGCCTGAAATTTCCTTATGTTTGCTTAAACTTTTCCTAGCCCCTTACACTGTAAGGCGAGCAGGATAGTCATTCCTCCCAGGCCCAGAGGCTGGAGAAGCAGCACAGAGCCCTGGGCCACAGAGCCAGGGGACAGCAGACCAGATCACTATGGTCTTCATAGCAGGGTATGGCTGCTCCTTCACCCCCATTTTCAGAACTTCGGCCATCCCTGGAGATGGTCTGTCAGAGTGATTCAATTAATTTGGGGGTTAAATAAGGGGAAATAGGCAGAAGCACCACTGTTCCCTTGGTGATTAAATTAATTCGAGCTTCCTTGGCTACAGAAAGAGAAAAGAACAAAAATGAATTTAAACTGATTTGATAATGCATGGCAGGGGAAAGAGGGGGGTGAAACCCCAACCTCAAACCCAAGTTGGACAGAATCTGGCATCAAAAAACTAGGCAAAGAAATCCAGAAGAATCTACTAAGTCAGGAGAGACCAATATGCTCAGACATGTTCAGTCTGTGGTGTGTCCACCTGGGGATACTTTGTACTTGAATGTTCCTGGTAGCAATGTCTCTATATACAGACACTCTTCTATACTAAATAAAACTGTAGTGCTGTTACCTTGCCATGATAACTGGGGATGATTACTTAACTTTTATTCCCTGAAGATTCCAAGGCTGACTTAGCACAGAAGTATAAGTACCCATAGCACCCTTAAAATTTCTTCCAAAATAAAGGCTTATTCCTAAGGGCTACACATTTACTACCTTTGCATGTTTAAAGACTGCAAAGTAAGTTCTCAGGTTCTAAATGACAGTTTTTCTTTGGAAGAAAGGGATAATTGTCAGTGAATGAAAGTGACCATTAGTAAATAAATATTTCAAGTGGTTCATAAAATACTACACTCAAGAGACTACAGGTTTAAGTATTTACTGGGTTTTCCAAAAGATTTTTTAATTAATAATGCTTCATTCATTTATTAGTTTATTTTCCATTCTGTAGTAAGAAATTAAACCAAGTATAATCATTTATAGACCTTGAAGCTAATGAACCTTTAATCCTGATCTTCACTGAGTATAACCACAGCATATTTCCTCATCTATTTAGCCTCAAATTTCTCCTCCATAAAAATAGACTGTATTTCAGTTTAAATTTAGTTAGCAATGTCTATAAAACACAATATTCCACACTAATCAAGCAGGAAATAAGTAGCATTATTTCAAGAGCATCTTAATATCCTCTTTTCTCCAGAAAAGGAAGTGTATGAACACAGGGAGAAGTGAAACACCTCCCAGTGGAAGCTCTCCCTACTTTGAGGCAAAACTCAAGGCTTCTCAATTGGATGCAAGCAGGAGCCTCTGACAGGGAGGTGTGATTGAGAAATAGAGTCATGGAGACATCCAGCATTGGATGACTGATGCAGTTACTGGAAGGAGCCACCCCCTTCCCCACTCTAGTCAGAACATTCTCCCTTTTCCACCATCTTAAGTTCTCTTTTCCTCAAGCTCCAGATCAAATCACACATCTAGGATGAAGCTTTCTTGAACCACTAAAATTCATGATAGCTTCAGTTTCCAAATGCTTGAGGCACACTGTCTGAACTGGCAATCAAGCAGGGATCAACTCGAGACTTTTTGCAGTGTCTCTTGCTCGAGTTATGTGATAGGGCCTCCAATACTTCTCCACTCTAGAGGCTCACAGACTGCCTCCCACTCTCTCAGGTCCCTTGTTAGCTGGAATAGCAGGGGTTGGTGAGTTACTCAGCTCCATCTTTGGATTTCCCATCCAATACTCTTCCTATAAGAGCTAGTGAGCCATTATCACAGTGCCTGCTCATGGTGTATGTTTTATAAAAATTGACTAGTTGCTGTCCTGCTATCTAAGCAACTAGGTAGCTACATAAGGGCAGTGGACCTTAGAACATAGACCCCTAAAAGAGAAGCACACTGAACACAAAGCAGGATCTCTATTTTGCCCAGGACAGATTTTAACACTGCCCAGGTTTTTCACTCCTATTGATTCTAAAAGGTTGACCTTGACTCAGTCTAGCCTTGTTGTTTCTGAAGACAAAGAACTCTGTCTCTTAAGACCAGAGTTTTCCAATTATATGTGTTTTGAGGTGACTGACCAGTCTAAAGCTTTATTCTCTGAGGACTCCCATCCCCCACCCCCAAACCCCAACCACAGCTAATATAAGAAATGTGTTGAGGACAGGTGAGCCAGAGTTACTCCATCTTAGTTAGGACCCCATTTTGAGGATTGTGTCCTCTGTCAAAATGGGCAGAGGACACAATAAGGAGACAGACAAAGGAAACAATACAGACAGTGGTGGCCACCAGAGACTAAAAACCAGCTGAGACCTCCAGGATTTAGCTGCACAGAAGGTCTTCAGCGGGAACAGAGGGCATCCCCTCCTTTCCAGGGATCCAGGAATCAGTGCTGCATCCAGCCTTCCACAGGTCTGACTCAAATGGTACCCAACACAACACTCACCCTCCAGAGGGAAACCTGCTGGTTCAACGGAGTCAGCAGTCAAGGAGGCAATCCTGGATGAGTCCTCAAATGTTGTGACTTGTGGGCCACTCGACAAGACACAAGGACTCAGATTGAAGTCCAAAGCTGCAGGTTCATTTGCCAGAAGCTGGTGCACCAGGATCCCCAAGCCATCTTGGCAAGAGAAACCCCAAGCAATCTCTGTTACAACCTTTTATAGGGCAAAACTGCCACTGCGTCCCCCCCCCCCCCAGTGTGTAGCAAGCAAGCAGGCAGGGGGTGAACATGTTCCTGGAACTGCCGGGAAACTAAGAAAGCAGGGTCAGCATGTGTGGTAAGTCAACTGGCACAACAGTGGGTGCAAAAACTGCCAGAATTGGCAGAGGAAGAGTACCTGCCACCGCCAGCTGGTCACACATCCTGTTTTTTCACCATGCAGTTTTTACACCCACTGTTGTGCCAGTTGAATAACCACACATGCTGATGCTTTCTTAGTTTCCCAGCAGTTCCAGGAACATGTTTACCCCCCTGCCTGCTTGCTTGCTACACAATGGGAGGGGGGAGTCATGGTTTTGCCTTATAAAAGGTTGTAACAGAAACTGCTCAGGGTCTCTCTTGCCAAGCTGGCTTGGGGACCCTGGTGCACCAGCTCCTGGCAAATAAACCTGCAGCTTCGAAATTTAACTGGAGTCCTTGTGTCTTGTCGAGGAGCCCTCGAGCCACAATAAAATACCCCTACTTCCTTTGAACTGGACTAATCAGATTCTCTAGAGAGAATTTGTACAGAGACTTAGATTAAGTCCATGATAATAAGAGTCATCCTCTTAGACAATCACCCAGTTTCCCTCTCCTGCAATAGACAAGAGGAGAATCTACTCCCAAGTGGGAAGAACTAGTCCCCAGTGCTAACCTGTGGCCATTCTCACTAACACTTAGAGGCAAGCAGACTTGTCAACAACCTCATTCTTCAGAAAAAATTCAAGATGAGCAAGATCATTTCTCTTTGGATTCTTAATGGTCTATTCTGGCAAAGGGTTTTTAATTTGTTTCATTGATCCCATGTCATTTACCAGAAACTTCAGGCTACTTGAAGCATTCTTTTTATAAAACAGGGATCAGAGATGAACCTTCGGAGCACAGATAAGGTTCTTGGCCATAGCAAGGGAGGCCTTGTAAGGAGCCAGGCATTCACTGACTGTTCCCACCCATACTCCCAATAGGACACCCCTGTGCTTACTTGGTTCTTAGGTAACAGAAGGAAGCATTTTCATATAGTTTAGCATCCTTGAAAATTAACTATTTGTTTAGTGTTCAAGATCCCAACACCTGAAAACACAGAGAAAACATTTGAGACTCAGTTTACCAGTAAAATTGCAAAGTTCTATTTGGACAAAAACAGTAGCATGCCTGAACCAACACAGTGCTGAATGAAGGCTATGTGGATGAAGCATAGCTTTTTTTTTTCTGTGAAATATACACAATGTAAGTAGCTACGAAGAGGTTCTGCTTACCCCCTGGAATCCAGAATTCTGGGGGAAAAGACTCATTCTCACCTTAACAAGAGAAAAGGTTAGATAAACTACATTACAACTTATCTTGGCTTCCTAATAAGCAAATCAGAAGAAATCGCCTCAAAAATTTAAAGAAATTGTGAAAGGCTGAGGATGTACCATGCAAGCCAGAATGCAAAGGGAGTTCACAGCTACATGCAGGCTCTTCTCTCTCAATCCAGAAGAGACTAGGGAGGCTGGACACAGCCTCTTTGGGGGGCTGGAGGCAGTCAGACCTCCAGGAGGGAGGTACCCAAACAAAGCTCACTTCCCCCCATGGAGAAAGCCCTCAGCTCGGAGAGCAGCAGGCCTTTAACAGGACTCGAGAGCACAGATGAAAACTCACTGTAGCTTGGAGAAAAATAAAGCAAAACAGAATAAAATCCCTCCTCTGAGGGCAGGTCTAGAAAACTCTCCCCAAAAAGATCTGCCAAAGATTATGATTTCAAGTACTTGCAAACACAGCTCAGATCCAGTGCCTCAGGTCTATACAGTGATGATAAAACATGGAAGCATCCCCCAACACACGATAGCATCATCACCTCCAAATCACACTATAGGAGGCATGTTCTTAGGGGACTTTGATTTTCTCTCCAGGAACCCCTGAACAGTCCCAGCTAATTCCAAAGAAAGAAAGGGGAGAGCTGGATTAATTCTCAGCAGAGGGCAGGTTATTTCACACTTATTCAAGGCAGCTGCTCAGTTCCCACTGTCCCAGTGTCCAGATGCCAGACCTCTGTCAGTCCTGCCTCCCATCCTCTGGCCCACTTGGTCTCACTGCTTCCTCCTGTGGGCACTTCAGGCATTGTTCTTAACCTGTGCCCACCTGTATTCATGCACAGGGTAATCCTGGTATAGATTCCTCTTAATTACACAGAAAGGACAATAAATCACTCCCTTTCATGGTTCTCCTGCTAGTCCATAAAGCAAACAACAGAAGCCAATCTATATTTCCTCCTAACGATAGTGCTCAAAAGACCTATATTTAACCACTTTCAACGATATAGTATCATTCCAACTTGTGAAATAAGCAGAGGGACCTGTGTAATTATCACTTACTTTTTAGAAATGAGGAAATTCAGGGAATGCAGGGAATGAGGAAATTCTTTCCATTCAATTAAATATGCCATTCTTAATCTCCCACAATGTGGCTAATTTATCCACAAACAACATTAGCAAGGATTTCTACCCTTATAGAAGACATGGTCATGTTATTAGAAAAGAGTTATAATATGTTCAGCCAACCAAAACATGTATGAATATTTGGAATGAAGACAGAAAAGCAAGACATTCTGCAACCAGATTCTGAGCAATGTCCCTGAGGTGGACACCAACCCTTCCAGGTACTCAGAAGGGGGTGGGGGTGGGGCTTGGAGTTTCACCCTTTTCACAATCTCAAAACCACCTTATAGTCTTAAAGTTCCTTTTGTTTTATTCAGCATGCCTACTTGTTTTGTTTCTTTATGTACCACATCTGAGTGAAAAAATCTGGTGTTTGTTTTCTCCATCTGACAACAAAAAGATGAAATCTTGTCACATGCAATGACATGAATGGAACTAGACTAATATCCTGCACTTTTTAACCTGTCATCACTAATGAAAGAGTGTGAGAGTGGCCACAAGTGCTGAGAGTCAGCAACACACAAGCATTTGGATTCTACTTCTCTACTTTTGAATTTTTGTTCTTGGCACTGTAAAGAAGGCAAAGGCACAGACTCGGGTAGTAAGAACTCATACTTTTCCTCAAAGCAACAATTTTTGTCAGGATCGTCCTACAGCCCTGTCAGAACAGAACTTCATGGAACGAAGCTGGGGAAAAACAAAAGGAATAACAACAGCATTGTTCTTACTGCTTCTGAGTCTCAAGTTTCTTCCCAGCACTAGGTACTAGGAATCCACAAGGCACCATGTAGACAGTCACCTTCTATCAGTCCTTTTCTTTAGTCTCATGAGGGAACCAGGCTCAGAGGCAAAGTGGTGTGAAGGTTACATAGATGTTTGCAGGCAAAGTGTGGGTACAGTCATACTTCACATCTGGACAGGGAGGAATTGTCATTGATAATCTTCACATTAGAGAAAATGACCTCTGGAAACAATATTATGTAGACACCGGTCCTAAGGTTTCCCAATTTAACAAAGAACTATTATTTATAGCATGAATAATTCTAATTACCATAACAAAATATGATAAATATTTTCTTGATAATCTTCACCAAAAGCCAGCATTTCATATCCATAGATACACTAGCATTCTCTCAGGCTCTGGAATAACATACTACATATAGGTAAATACAATGACTGATTCAGTATACTGAATATATAGTATACAGATTATAGTATAGTGAAATTCCATTGCTCCTCTTTATCACCAAAATGTGGACAATTCAAAGATATAAGTGACAGAATACTTCACCAATGCTCAACAGAGTAATGAGTAGCTAGTCTTCAGGGGACAAACATGGTAGGCATTAAAATGCCTTCCCTGCCTCCTCTAAGATCCAAATCCTAATACCCAGAAACCATGTAGGTCAGGTCACATGGCAGGGGGAATGGAATTGCATAAGAATTGCTGATCAGTTGACTTTAAAATAGAGGATCTGATGTAATTGTAGTGGTCTTCAAAAATGGAAGTGGGAATCGAAAGAGAGAATTAGAGAAATTGCATACAAGAATGATCAACAGGTGGTTGGTTATGAAGATCCAGGATAGGGCAAACAAGCCCAGAAACTCAAGCAGCTTCTAGAGATTGGGAAAGGATTTACTGTAAAATCTCCAGAAAGGGGGCAACATCCTCATTTTAGCCCAGGGGGACCTGTCAATGTCTGAGTTAAAGAACGATTAAGATGAATTTTTATTGTTTTAAGTTACTAAGTTTGTGGTAATTTGACAGAAGTTATAGGAAAGGAATATATCAAGCAGCAATTCTGTCCCTCCCTGGGTAGGTACACCCAATCTCCTTCAAAAAGGGGAGTTTATGCCTTCTTCTCTTAAATCTGGGCTGGGTTTAAGATTGTTTTGACCAAGAGAACTTGGGAAAAGTGACCTAATAAGACTTCATCCCCAATCACCAAGAAATCCTAGCAGCTTCTCTTTCACTTTTTTTTAAAATCTGAGCTTCTGTAAAGGCTTGTTGGTTTTCTGGTTATGATTTTCCACCTTCATTTTCTCTCTCCTATTTCATTTATTTCCTTTAACCTTTACTATTGCCTTTATTCTGGTTTAGAGTCACACTGCTTTTTTTCAATGCCTTATTATAGGAAGTTAGGTCATTACCTTGAAAACTAGATTTTTTAAAATATGGCTATTTCCAATTATAAATTTTCCTCCCAGCACTGCTTTCACTGCATCCTAGAAGTTTTGGTATATTGTGTCTTGATTCTCATTATGAGAGACTCCTGTCTTCTTGGCCATGTGGAGTTTCCCAGAGAGAGTAGATCATGATTCAATTACCAGGCTCATTGTTCCTATCAAAATTAGAAGATCTTCTTGAATTTTTCTTCATTTGTTGTATACCCTTGGTATAACTTCCAGAGACTTTAAAAGGTTATTATAATTTTCACCAGTTATGGTTGTTCCACTGGGAAATGACCCTTAAGACTCCTGACAATGGTATTCCTAAAGTGGAACTCCACTTAAGCATGTTTTGTTTTGTTTTTAATGTAATAAATACTGTTTTGTTGAGAATTTTTATAATTAAATGTTTCTTAAATTTTATTTTGCTTATTTCAACTAAGTTGCCCATCGATTTTTTTAGGTTTCAAGTATTTTTAGTTGTCCATGGGTCCCAGGTATAGTGTCTAAAGAGCCTAATAGAGAGATGATCCAAATACAATTAATTTATGTTTAGAGTAGATAAAGTCTCTATTCCAGTAGTCCCTATTCCAATAGGTACATTTCCATCAGAAAAACAGATACTCTAATTAGATCTTCCATCAGTATCAACAGCTGTGGCAATGGTCCTAGGCATTTCAGCTCATGCTCACTCTAGAATAACAAATTATAGGCTAGATTCTCCATTTAGTATTCTTCTGGTTGCGTGTTGTCTATGCCAGAAGAGTCCTAAAAATAGTGACCTGGGTTATAAGCCAAAATGTTATAGGTTTTATCACCAAAACTGCCACTCATTTAATCTCTAATTATATAAAGAATGTTTCAAGGGACATTTCTTTCTGCATCATAGCTAAATTGAGCATAGCAAACATATGAAAAAGTGCAAAATAAGTACTTTTAATATGAGATCACAATGTGAAGAGTGAGCTGGACTGGAAATGTGAAACCTGTGGGGGGGTCTGTTGGCATGGTCCAGCTGGATGACTAAGGGTTTCCAATGACCCGAAGCACCACGTGAGCCAAATATACCCTGTCTACCAAAATCCTAGAGCAATCTGATCTGCATTGATAGAAAATCCATTTTCTTTAGGCAGCGCCTTTGCAGTACAACTAAAGTTGCAGAGAGGATTCAAAAACTGAAAGGAATGGATATGGAAAATCAAGTAATTCTTTTCTGATGATGAAATTCTCTTATTGAACCAATATGACTAGATAGTCTAGATAATGGGAAAGAATGGTCCCATGTGTCCTGAATGGAGAAACATACAGCTGAACCTTGTTCACATGTGAACAGCATATTTTATAAGCATCCCTGACAAAATAGCAAAATCCAAAAAAGGAAGCTCCACAGAGAACCACAGAATTTAATGTTTATTTGGAAAATGAGGTTTAGGAGTTACTTGTAAACACTTTAGAGCTGTTCTTAAAATAGAAAAAACTGCCTGGCACTCAAGTTTCATTTCACAACATAGTAACTCATTTATTTATCCAACATCTTCTTTGAGGGAGGCCCTGCATTACATCAACCCCTAGGACACACATATGAATAATGAGGCGTCTAGAAGATAAGACAAGCACATTAATAATCAAATATCTATACTATAATGGTGAGTGTGAGAGGTGTCATCACATGAGTAAAACAAACCTACTTTGGAAGTCATGATGTCCAACTGATGGGATCAGAATATGTTGCTGGAGCTAAGGCTCCAGAGAGAAGAGCCCTGAGAGTGGACAATGAAGATATAGAGTGGCAGGGGTCTCAAGCTCTCTCAGGAGCTGAGCAAAAGTTTTATTTTCAGTGCTTATTATATACTGCTTTTTCTAAGTGGCTACTTGCCAAAGCAGGTATTCATAGCATGCATGAAAGCAAAGCAATTATGTCTTTGATTACATTCTTGACATTTAATATATGGCCTGATTGTGGCCTGATTCTTTTGTCTTTTGAGAGGGTACACTAAGCAATGTCCCCAAGAACAAGCACTTGGAAGAGGAGGCACTGAAGCAGGTTTGAAAGGTGAGTACTATTTCTGTGAGAAGAAACACAGTGGAGAAAGAATAGAAGTTCAGTGGTGGAAACAAAGTTGGGAAATATAGTGGGATAAAACTGAAAAATGAAATAGCCCAAGTTGACGGATTCCAAGTGCAAAAATATAAAGTATGGAGATGAGACGAAAGGGTGCCATATAGTGAGGAACGTATGCTCCGGCCTGCTGAGACTAAAGGTTTGAACACACTAGCACTGTGTTACTACTGTTGTCTGTTCTTGGCACGGGTCATATGTAGATAGAGAAGAAGTAGTAGGCTTGTCGAGAGATGAAATCCTGACACAGGTCACAGGCAGATGGCAGCGAAAATATTTTAGAAGATATTTTAGAAACTGAATCAACAAGCCTCATATATAAACTGTCAAATCTAAGGTACCATGGAAAGAACAGACCCTCATCACAGAGCTGTCATGCAGATGAAAGGCTAGAATGGCTAGGGGAGAGGGTTCTGACCCACAGCCTGCTCAAGCACAGCTCAGACCTTCCCCAGATTATGACCACACCCCTCAGGCAGCTCATCAATGAAACACTAGAAAAGAAGGACAGCACCAAGCTGTCTTAATGGCCTCTATGCTGTTCAATGAAGCTCTTCATAAAGACAGGCTGTTGTAGGGCTAGATGCCCCTCAGTGAAATCCTCAAGCATGAGAGCCGCTTGCTGGTGTTGTGCCTACCACTTGTTACCCCTGAAACCTTCAAAGATGGGCTCCAAAACCTCAATTTCTTCATCTGTAAGTTGGAGATAATAGCGTATTCCCACCTATTTTACACGATTGTGAGATTACACAGTAGACAGCAATGCTGCAAAGCACACAAACACCAGGAGTCCTGAGAAGTTCTTAGAGGGCAGAAACCATGATAAATTCATGTTTGTATACTACATAGAGGTGAGTATGGACAGAGGGAAGGAATAAAGTGGGCCCCACAGGCTACCAGTGTTTGCCAGGAATACTGCCCAGAAAGATCATACATTCAGAAAGAGGAAAGACTTTAATAATCTTCCAAAGTGATCCCCTCATTTAAGAGATGGGAAGTTTCAACCAGAAAGAGGTTCACCAAGGTCCTGAGGGCTCAGGGACTTGACCATCAATGTATTCACATTTTCAGCAGTGTTTTTGCCCACATTATTTTACAAGTAGGGTTTGAGTGGAGTGGGTAAGGATCATAAAAATTCTCACTTTCAGCCCAGGATAGAAAGACTTTTCCAGAGGAGGATTCAAATTCAGATAGTCATATGCCCAGGGCACTGCTCTTTCCCTTCCACAAGTTCATGCACAGGCTGGAGTTTACCACAAGCATTTCAGTACTCAATAAATAGCAAACTCCAAATTATGCTTTATTGGAAGATATTTTTGTTCATATTTCATCCTGCCTTCAGCAGCATTTCACGTTCAGCCTTCCCAGGTAGGATCTAATGATGATTTGTTTTAAAGAAGGGGAGAAAAAAAAAGTTCAGTGGCAACATTTGGCACCAGATTTTAAATCTTCAAAACTGGGCTTTCCCATACAAATCATCTTCACGAAGGACATCCCCACACGTTTATCACAAAGACATACCTTACCATTGCACAAGGCACATTTGAGCAAGGTGACCATAGAGGGGCCAATATTTAACAGGTAACCACCAAGAGGACAATTCTAACAAATAGGTGTAACACTGAGGTAAAACTTCCTGGCTGTGAAGTTTTTCAGTGAAAATAGATTTGTATCCACATCATGGTCTTGATGCAGATTGACTAATATAAAAAATGATGCTGGTCATTCTAGTCATTTGCACCCAGAGGCTATATATCTGGCTGTGGCTGTATATTGACTTTATTTGTGGAGGTCCAGGGAAAAAATGGGGAGAGAAAATATTAGGAAGGTATTAACTGGTAACTGTCTCAATGTCTTCTTTATTACATAGGGCCTGTCTTTTCCACCACATGTCAGGAGCAAGGTATGTCTGTTTTGTCCTCCCACCCCTTTTTTTTTGAGACTAGGTCATGATATTTTTGCCTGTGGAACCCCAGGCTCCCGTTGCCTGGGGTACCACAGACTCAAGCAATCCCCAGCCTCAGCTTCCCAGGTAGCTGGGATTACAGGCATGCGCCCCAAGCCCAGCTATATTTTTTTGGAACTAGGGCTCGCTATGTGCCCCCTGCAGGACTCGAACTACAATCCCTGGCCCCAGCCGCGGCTTCCTAGGCTGTCACTTAGAGGCATGCGCCACCATGCCTGGCCTTGCTCCCCCTTTTTCAAATCAGACAAGAGGATTAAAATTATTCAGTCTCCTGGGGTTTGTAAAGGTTTCTCACTGGCTTTACCAGGAGTGTGGCCACGCCTTCCAAGCAGTACTTTTAACAGGCCAGGGGACCAGATGCCAAGCGGTCTTCTATCAACCTATGTTTCACCAGGCAACCTCCGGCACCAGTCTCCAGCATTTGGGCAGGAGTTTCTGCTGAAAAGCACGGGCATTCATTCCTCCTGCTCCCTTTCCTTTCTCATCGCATAAACCATCACACAACTCACCGCCCTCCTACCCCCACCCCCGCTCGTGGTCATAAGAGGTAACAGATTGTAACAGCCAGGAGCTACGGATTTAGGGCCCAATAGATTTGGCAAGCGCCTGATGAAGGCACCTGCCCCACGGCCTGCCAGGCCCAGTATGGGGGACCTCAGAGTCGCCCACACCTTGCCTGTGGCCTCCCCGGGGAGGGCGCAGTCCCTGGACAGACCAGGGGGGGACCAAGTCCCACAGAGGCTACACCTTCACTCTCTATTAATAAAATGCAAGAGGCAAAAAAAGGTTTCATTTACCGACATGAGTGATCACTGTGACCAGTCGCCGGGTGAGCTCCTGGGAGGCCATTTCTTCTTTTGACCAAAATAGCATTTCGCTGAAAAACCAATCACTCAGTATTGACCAAACTGTTTCTACTGCAGGCACAGATGTTCAAACGGATCTCCTTCCGATGATGCTCTGTTCTGACACTTCCTCGTTCTCTTCAGGCACAAAACGTTATCCCTCGCAGCCAGGGCCAGCTCTCCGGGGTTGCTGGACCCCGACCCGAGGACGTCGGCCAGGCCCGGCAGATGATTATTTTAAAGATGAATCAGGCGCTTTCCCAAGGAACGCCTGGCTTTGACTGGGAAATGACAGTTCTGGAGGTGTGAGCCACTATCAGGTAACCGCGCATCCGGCTGCCACTGCCGACGGGGCGCGTGGGTTTCTGCATTTGCGCTCCTGGGCCGCACGGCCCCTGGGGCCGAGTCGTGGGAGCTTCAGGGTCAAGACATGTCGAGCCCACGCGCCGGGGAGCGCCGACACTGCGTCCGTGGGATTCTAGGAGCAGAGCAGCCAGCGACCCGGGCTCCAGCGCTCCGCCCACCCCACACCCGCCGCCGGGCGCGCGCCTCCAACCTCCGCGCCCACCTCCCGCGGTTCGGGGGGCGGTGCTGGGGGCTCCCGGGGAGGCGCGCAAGCGCCTGAACGTCGCTTGCTTTTTCTGGAGAACAAGCCGCGCCCCTTCCCCTGCTGGAAGACCCGCGCTCGGGCTCGCGTAGGCAACTTCCGATCTGTCCTCCGAACCGTGGGGGCACAGGGGAGGGGACAGCTACTTAGGCGCTCCTTCTGGATCCAGGATCCCCGGAGCGGTTTCACAACTGCGTTATCCGAGCTCCGCCCACTCGCGACAGGCCAGGTGTCCGCCAAGAAGCCTAGGCCAGGGAGGGACTGGCTCTCTGCAGTCAGGCCGCCAGGGTTCGGGAGGGTAAGGTGAGGCCCGATTGCGAGCCCTCACCACCGGACTCTGGACCGGGCGGGGGAGGGGCTGTTGTGGAAAGATCGCACTATGGCAGTATAGTCCCTTACCCTTTGGGGTTACGTCGCCCAGCTCTCAGCGTCCATCGCGCACACCCGCACTTGGATCTGGGAGCCCCCACTGTCTGCGGACGAGGCTAGGCATGCTTGTGTCCATTGTGCGGTTCCTTTCCTTTGTGCGGCTAATCCCGTGCACCACTCCTCTGCTTGCCAGCTGTCAAGCACACCAGTGCTCAACCCCGGACAAGCCCTGGCACAGACCCGAGGTGGCTTTCTTTCCCATCGGCCCCAGGGGCGTCTCTTAGCAGCTACCTGCACTTCCGCAGATTCCTTCCGTGACTCCAGATACTGCGTAACACGGAGCAAAAGGTTCTCCCAAGGGTTGCCCTTTAATCCATCCTACAATGCCGGGCTGGCGGCAGGGGGTAGTGAGAGGGGTGATTGCTGAATATCCCGTTTTATATCAGGACCGTTCACATGTTTTGAGTGAATGCCAGAAATCTCAGCTTTCCTCTTCGGTGTGTAACAAACCAAGCCCAAATACCCTAGACTCAATGTTTGCTAGTAGCCACTCGTTCCAAGGGCCTGGGGACATTTTTCAGAGCTTTCTGTAGCCATTGTGGTGAAGGGAGGATGTTAGTCCACTTGTGAGGTGAGATTTCGGCAGAGCTTTCTTCCTCCTGTGAGATTCTGGTACTCAGCCAGCAGGCACCCATTTTTATATCTTCTTGCAAGAGATTCAGAAAAGGGTTAAAGACTCAAAAGAGTCAGAGGGCTTTGAATTGAAACAGGTATTTATGGACAAAAATCAGAATCAGTGCCCAGTCTGTACCATTTATGAGTTTTGGTCACAAGGAACCAGCATGTTCCAAAGCATACGGATGACATGAGATAATCTAGACTTCTGCACATCTGGATTAGGCCAGATTCCTGTATTTGAGAAACATAAAAAGGAGACGGATAGGGATGGAGAGGAAGAAGAGGCAGGAAAAGGTAACAAATAGGAATGAGAGACAAAGAAGAAAATAACAATCAGAGTGCTGCTCTCCTTTCCCACATCTGTAGCTTTACAATCTTCAAAGGTTTCCATGGTGATGAATTGGCTGAATTTCTGGCAGGACATAGTAGGCAGTGCCTGACCTCAGAAACCAATTCTCTCTCCCCCAGTCTATAATTCCCAGAGCTTAGCCTATCTCACCTGAACCATGAGGGTTGGTGAGTCTGTGATGTCCAGGTTCCCATTTCCAGTTCTAAGTTCACTGTTGCTAAGAAGAAATGACTACATAGTTTCAACAGCCTTACTTCCTTGTTCCTCAAAGAAAATGGTGATTGCATTGCTCTTGTAAATAGGAATATTCTTCCTGTCTTCTGTCCTTCCTCTCATGCCTTCCCATGACTCTTTTTCTCCTTCCTAATTATGGCCCATATTCTATCTCTGGCAAATCACATCCTCTAATGCTTGACAAAATCAAGAAATAAGCCAAAAAAGACTGCCTCTGTTGTTAATGAATCAATAAACAATCAGTCATGTCCATGGAATTGATTATATACCCAAGGTTGCGATTAAATGTCCACTGTGATAGGCAGTGGAAAGAGGGGCAAGGAACAAACAATCTAAACAAGTGACTGCTCTGGGTATGGTGTGATGGCAGGTATCTTACAAAAACTATTTTAAGTTTCACGACAATTAAGGGCATTAGGCTCACTCTACTGAGACATCTGTTTTATGAATGGAGCTCATTCCCTGTCCTCAGGTATGGATTTGCATGAACTTGGAAAGAGACTCCATCCTCTAAGCACTGCAAAGAAGATTCCATCTCCCTGTTGGTGGGCTGTCGGCAAGGGCACCACCTCTAACAATGAAGATAAAGACAAAGGACTCACATTGCAGGTCTGTTAGGAGAGCCCAGGTTGGTTGAAAAAAAATAAATAACAGCCACCACATGGAGCTCAGTAACAAGCAAAGTAGGAATTTATTAGAGCCAGAAACCCTTATCAGCAGGACTGGGGTACTGCTTAACATTCCATGAAGCCACATCTTACATCCCTGTATCTGAGCTCTTTCTGTTGTTTTTGGTTCATGTCCCCCTTCATCATGCTTTTTTGAAATTCCCCCTTCCTTCAGACTCCTGATTCTTTTTCTGTTTTCATGTGAATCAGTCTTCTGGAACTGTTGTATTACCTTTCCCTTTCCTTTCCCAGATCAGTTCCCCTCTTTTCTATTCTCAGAAGCTGCTCCCTTCCCCCTTCAATTCTTTGTGAAAAAAATTTTTTTTGAAGATGCAGAAAAGTAGAGAGAATGGTAAAAAAAATCCGTATGCCACCTTGAATTAACAACTATTGGCATTTCCCATCATAGATCTCATTTATTCTCTTCACTAAGGTAGTTTAAATAATAGGCAATGACATTTTTTCAAATCTTAGCACAGATAAGGGAAAGGAGGGATGCCAGGGCTATTAAGAGGTCACCCAGTTTAGTCTAGATCCTTGGTTCTCGAAGTGGTAGCATCACTTCAAAATAAGGTGGCTTTCTTAAAAGTACTGATTCCTGGTCCCTGCCTATTATGAGATGGGATCATGAACTTGCACTTCCACAACTCCCCAGGAATACTGGTACTGCTGGTCTGGGGGCCATACTTCGACAACCCTTGGCCAAGAACAGGTCTCTTCAAACTCCTTAACTGGCAAGCCTCTGTGTGATACAAATTTTACATCATGATGCAGATTCACACTTTTAAAACTCAACAGTAAGAAAATAAATGACCTGTTGGGCATGGTGGCGTGTGCCTGTAATCCCAGTTACCTGGGAGGCTGAGGATGGGGATCACTTGAGTCCATGCATTCTAGACAACCCTGGGAAACATAGCAAAACCTAGTCTCTTAAAAAAAAAAAGAAAGAAAGAAAAGAAAAATTTTTTTAAAATGACCTGATTTTAAAAATGGTTCAAAGATCTTAACAGATGCTTCACCAAAGATGACATACAGATGGCAAATACACATATGGAAAAAAAAAGCTCCAAATCATATGTCATCAGGAAAATGCAAACGAAGAGGACAACAACATACCACTACACATCTATTTAAATGAGCAAAAATCAAAAATATTAACAATATCAAATGCTGGCAAGGTTATGAAGCAACAGGAATTCTCTTTCATTGCTGGTGGAGTGCAAAATGGTGCAATTATTTTGGAAGATAGTTTGGTGACCTTTCACAAAATTAAACACATTCTTACCATGCACTTCAGTAGTCAAGCTCCTTGGTATTTATTCAAGAGTCTAAAGAACTTGTCCACACAAGTACCCCAAAGTTGTTAAGAGATCACCACAAAAAATTAGTGATAGTTATTGGTGGTAATCATATTGCAATAAATAAATTTATCCAATCAACACTGTTCTACTCCTTAAACATAGACAATGCTATATATGAATTATATATGATTTTTAAAACTGTATTAGAAAATACTGTCTTAAAATTCTGTGATTTCAGTTTTAAAGTAATTTAGAGAAGGAATTTTTTAATACATGTCTTAAATGGAATTCTCTAAAACATCCTAAAATTGTGTATTTTTCGGCTCACATCTTCTCTTTCCCTCAGAGGCTCTAAAGAGTAAACGTCAGCGGATTCCTCTCCCTGGTGTTCCCTAAGAGAAAGAACTCCACAGATGACCAAACGCAGTAGCGGTCGGGCACCCAGAGAATCCTAAGAAAGCTGAAGACAGAAGGAGGTGGAATCAGGAACCACACCTTCGCGGGCACGGGGCCCGATTGGCCAATCGTCGCTACTGACGTCCTTCCCTGCTCTTTGATTGGTTTTAGCAGAGATGCCCACTCCAGAATGTCTCCCTTGGATTGGCTTACATCTGGGTTCAGACCTGGACGGTGGCCAGGAGAGGACAAGAGATCTCTATTCCAAATGGAAGGATGATTTGAGTGACCTCTGAGACGCAATCGAACATCTACACGCCAAGGGGTTTCAGGGATATGGCCGACATGGCGGCCTCCGCGGTGTCGGTGCTGCTGGTGATGACGGAGAGGTACCGGTGGCCGCATCTCCCAAACCCGCCAGGTAACGGAGGGAAGAGGGCCGGATGCGTTCCTGCCCAGAACCCGAGGCATAGGGTGTTTAGCCGGCCATTGCGGTGAGAGGTGGGGGGACAGGTTAGAGGGGAAGGGTAAGACTACAGCAAAGAACCTGCTGGTCAGAGTATTCTGCTTTCAACTCCAGCTGTGGGAGGGGGCCCTGCTACACCCAGTCCTTTCCTCTCTCCCCCTACCTCTGTGTAACCTTAAGCTCTCCGTGTGCCTCAGTTTCTCCACTTTGGAGGGGTGGGAGGACTGAAGCTGGGCCTGCTAGTTCTCCAGGTTCTTCTTGACATGAGTGATGGGAGTGGAGGGCCAAGAATAGGCTTGGTGGATTTAGCAATAAAAAGACAGAACTCTAGTTAGATGTAAATTTCAGATTAAAAAAAAACATTTTTTTTTTACCATAAACGTTTCTCATATAAAATAAAATTAAAGATTATTTGTCAGAAATTTAGCGGGGTCTCCTCTTTTTTCTTTCTCTTCTTCTTGTCTACCCTAGGCAAGAAAAACATTGCTGCTCCACCTACTTATTGTGTTTTCAGAATACTCCCAGTGCGCAGCCTTGTTTTAATCTTTGTTCTAATGAAATCCAAAGGGATATGCCTACACCTACTCAAACTAGTAAGTAAGGAGATTAGGAGGAAGCCCTCAAAGCCTGTTTCAGTTCTGCTGTTTCTGATCAAGACTTTTAGGGGCATTCCTTCTTGTTGAAATTAATTTAGTTAACAACAACAAATTTATCTTGCAGAGGACAGAGTTTTTTTATATTAAATTCTCCATTATCTCATTTGCCTTATGTTTTGAGGAAGAAATAATTGTATGGGACTGCCAAGACATATTAATTAATATATGATATGTTTTATATATTAATACATAAGTGGCATATAATTTGATTTTGATATCAGTGGACAAAGTTATAGTGTATATTGTTTATTTACAGTACATATAGTGTGTATTTTACAACAGATCAATACATCACTCTAAGTAGGGCTCCAGACAATAGAGTGTATAAAGGTTAAGAACTCAAATTCTAGAATGAGACACATCTGAGTTCAAAGCCTAACCCTCCACTGTATTGTATCCTTCTCCATGCATCCTATCAGGAGGCTGTGCAAACCAGTTTTAGCCCTCTTGCCTTGGTGGTGGCTCAGTCTCACACAACTCTGTAACCAATGTAGTCACTCTGACATATCTTCACCAGAGAGCCAGCAAGGCTGTGTATTTCCAACTTTACCAGCAGTCATTGGTTAAAGGCTGCCCCCCTGGGACCCAAGATTCCCCAATGTTTCAGGTTTTGCAAAAGTGAAGAGTAAGTAGCATAAGATTTAGTACGAAGTGATCTGCTTAGAGTCTCCTCTTCCTTTACTGTGCATGCATGACTGCACATAATCTAAGTTTATAGATATGGCTTGCAGACCTGTGTCTGAGCAGACCAAGCAACCATAGCTTGCTTGCTTTCTGGGTAGACAGTATATCATTTGTGTTATATTTTTTAGGATTAAAGACAATTTTGTAATAAAATACAGTGATCTGTTATGAGCTGGGAAACTTTGTCACTTGTGATATATCTGTTGCATGCTATTTTTAAAGCTTTGAAAGCTTACTGTTTATTAGCTATGAAAAAAACTTTTAAACAAAGCTATAGACTTTATTAAGGTCACAGGTTCAGTTTCTTGTTGGAGAGTTTCTTTTAAAGGTGAATGGTAATCACTAACTACTGATCAGAACAATTTGCTTTGGTGTAGTAAATGTAGTTCATTTTACTACTTACTCATCTTCAATCTAGAAGAATAACACAAGAAATGTTTGTTTCTGTTCTTTAATCACCTAGCTATTTATCCCTAGGGTACTGAGGAACCCAGACCCCAGTTTGTGAAAAGGCACAACATTTAATTAAAAATGAGACCCTTAAAGGATTTTATCTTGAATGATTTGATGAGTGCATTCTAAGTGTGTGGGAGTGATTCTGTGTTGTGCAGGATAAAAAAGCTATTTGTAGACCAGATATAAATTAAATATAAGCAGTTCAATCATTGACTCTGCGTTTCAAAATAATAATTTCTATTTTTCTTAAAATAGTTTCTGTAGGCTGGGCATGGTGGTGCATGTCTGTAAGCGGCAGCCTAGGAAGCCGTGATGGGACCAGGGATCACGGATCGAGTCCCACTGGGGGCACATAGCTAGACCTAGTCCCAAAAAAATAGCTGGGCGTGGTGGCTCACGCCTGTAATCCCAGCTACCTGGGAAGCTGAGGCTGGGCATTGCTTGAGTCTGTGGTACCCTGGGCAACGTGAGCCTGCAGTTTCACAGGCAAAAATAGCGAGACCTAGTCTCAAAAAAAAAAAGTTTCTGTAAAATAATTTTATTTCAATAAATTATTTCTTTAAAATAATCATTAAACTTTTGGCTTTTCTATCCAAAAGGTGCTTCTGGCCCTTGAATGCTACCTGAAACTATGCCCACATTGTAGATTTCATGTTCAAAATGAAATGTAAAACCTCAAGTTGATGCAGCGCATGATATTGGTACTTCAGAGAAAGCATGTGGTATGTTAAATAGAAGATATCTTTGTAAGTATTGCTGTATTTTCCAAGGCCTATTTTAACTAGTGGTACTTGGATTATACAAGGAATGGGAGAATAATTAACTAATTGTTTAAGCCTTTTGTTGTGCACAAATATCTAAAGGTCATACTAAGACCTTTCTTTGATGTACTTTAACTTTAGGACAGTTTTAGAATAAGAGAAAAATTAGCAGTTCATCGTGTTTCCATGTACCTTGCATTCAGTCTTCTGTATTATTAATATATTAGTATGTACATTTTTTAAAATAAATCAATTTGATGTTTTATTATAAACTAAAGTCTAGAGTTTTTTCAGATTTCCTTAGCTTTTATCTGAAGTTCTTTCCTGTTCCAGGGTTCCACCCAGGACACTATTTAATCACCGTGACTCCTTAAGCTCCCCTTGCTGTGACAGTTTCTCAGATTTTCCTTGTTTTTGATGACCTTGACAGTTTTGATGGATACTGATGTCAGACTTTTAGTGGGATGTCTTTGTATTGGAATTTATCTGATCTTTTTCTCAAAATTAGACTGACATGCATTTTTGGGCGAGGATAATCACATAAGTAAAGTGTCATTTCTTCTCATTTTAGCAAGGTTGACCTTACTAAACCTTGATGTTGACCCTGATTGCCTGGGTGAGATAGTATTTCTTAGGTTTCTTCCTTTGTAAAGTTCCTTACCCTCTCTCTCTTCTCACACTATAGTCTTTGGACAAGTATCTATGTGCACCACACACCTCTTTGCTTTACAAAATACAAGAAGCTTATTTTGGCTGAAGCAGTTTAAAATCTTGAATCAAGGGAATTGATAATCAAATCAGTAAGATTTGTCAGAAATTAAATAAGAGGTAGTTAGTATGCACGTGGTTTTTGTACCCAGCAGGTTGAGTTAATTGCAATATAGCTATAAAGTGCTATGTTGTCTTTCTCCCCTGCTGAAAGTAACTGTTTCCTACAATCTCTGTCTAGCGTAATTCTCTAGTTAGACAGGGACGCTTGGTCTCAAACATTATTTCTCTTAAGTATGAGTATGAACCTGTTGCTATCTGCCTACTTGGTGTAACAGCATAATCTGCCATCTATTTTGTAAGGTTGAAATGTTTTCTACTTCTACGCCAGTCAGTATGTTTGAAGCCAACAAAAAGTTACATAATTAATCCTTTTCAAATTCTATTGAAGAAGGAAGTGACCCTAAAGAGGACCAATGTTTTATAACAATTTTTAAAGAGAGTAATGTTTCTCTAATTAATAGACATAAAAGTTATAGGAATAGTTTTACCTTCTTATTTAAAATCTTTGCTAAAATTGTCAAAACTATAATCATGTCTTTTGTATTTTGTATTGAAGTATTTTGTCTAAATGTCATGTCTCAGTATTTTTAGTAAAGCTAACTAAGCACAAACAGAAAGGCAACTGTACCAGATAACAGAAAAACCAAGGTGAACCATTAAGTACAGAGTATTTTGTTCCAAGATCAGCTATAATAATATCTGAATTTAGTCAGGGTTAATAAGTAAGGCAGTGACTCTTTAAGGGTCCTTTCCAATGGTAGGAATGAGAATTAGAAATCAAATGGCTTTTTATTGCAACTGGTATGAATTAACATTTTCCTCTCTGAAACCCTCTCAGGAACAAAATTGTATGCTCTCTGTGACATAGGAAAGCAACCAGGATACGGACTGTTCTTTTTAGAGAATATGGAAAAACAAGGGTAGACTGGCTAATGAGAAAATGTGTCCCAGCACTTTCAGTCTATGATATGGTAAGAACTGTTCTTCCCTAATATTACTAAGTAAGACACTGCTAACATGTCATGTTTCCTGAATAAACTGATGCAGGATCTACTTACAATGCAGCTGTGAAGTGCTGCATTGCCTTTGCCCCCTGCTTAAAGCAAAACTGAAACTGTTCAAGCCCTGTGGCTGCTGTGGCCACCAGGGATGCACGGTCTCAAACATGTTGACCAGATTGAAGAGATTTAATAAATGACTCCTGAGAATTAAGGCTTGTTCATATTTTGCAAGTGGTGACAGAAAGAAAGAGACAATATCCAGAGGGTGTTTAGATAAGGGATGAATCATATTTTGATTACCAATGACTTATTGATATTGGTTATAGTCATTTACCAGACGTTAGTTTGAAGGGAAAAAATTTTAATGGTCTTTTTCAGTTCAAGTTATGTTGGGAATAAAGACCACATTCCATGGTGAGCTGTGCTATTTACTTCTGGACTTCATGACTATTTTGTGACCTAGAAGAGTATGGAACAGTTGCTTTATAAATAAGAATTGGAATATATACCATCATAACTCAGGCTCGTGTTTTTTATATACAACTAGTCTCTATTGTTATAAATTGTGATCTGTCCACTTCAAAGAAAATAGAAGAGCCATTTTCTTTGTTCAGTGTTTGTCGTCTTTATTGAATTACTTGTCTTTATTCCAATGAAGTAAATTCTTGTATTGCTTTTCAAGTATGATTGTTGTCCTTCAGGCAACCTTAAAAATTAGTGAATCAGAAAAATAATCTCATCACTAACATCATAAGATGTTTTTTAATTGTACTTGAGAAAATTCATTGTTGATCAGAACACAGTGGGAAAGCAAATGTAAAATGTGGCCTAGATTTTTTAACTTTATACATTACTGTTCAAGGGGAAAAAAATCACTATGCTACTACTATTGGGTTGACTTAGCTAACATGTGAGTATTCTGTTTTTAGTTACATTGTCTATAGCCTTTGCTTTACTGCTGATTCCCATATAATTGCAATTTTCTCAACATTTTTTGGTAACAACTTACATCAATTCTGGCTTGGGTATCACCAAATAAATTCCATTTTGTCTTGCTACTAATGTAAAAGTAACTATCAAAAAATGTATAGTAATTGATAAGACTAGATGACAACTTAGTACTCAGCAATGGCATTCAGCTGGTTTAGGGCAGAGATTCATAAATGAAATAGCATATTTGGATAAAGAGCAAGTCAGAATTTCTATTTTTTTCCCTCTTGTTCTGGTCAATATTTTGAGTTGCTTTAGCCAACACATTTTGATTGGTTATATTATTTCTTTTGGAAAAGAGTTGTGCTGATATGCATACCTCCGTCATTTGTATGACTATGTATGAGATGAACTAAGCAGAAAGTAGTAATAATTTTTTCTCCCATGTGTAGGAACAAAAACTTATGTCCTAGACCAAGTTTGTTCAGTAGAACTTTCTGCAGTAATGGCAGTGTTTTCATCTTTGGTGCCCAGTGCAGCAGTGACTGGCCATATGTGGCTACAGAGGAACAGAATTTTCTATTTTATTTAATTTTCATTCATTTTCATTTAAGTGGCCACATGTGATTCATATCTGTTGTATTGGGCAGCATATTCCTAAACAATAGTTAGCATCCCAGGGTTTTGTCATTTTTACTTCCAAAATATGTCTGACTAGATTACATAATTGTTCTTTTTGTTTCATCCCTGATGATCGCATCTGTCCCAGGCTGACATCTGCTCTTGTTGGCCAGCTGCAGTACCAGCTTTAATTTCACTACCTTAAACACAGTGCCATCATCTGCTTTGTAAATGGTGCCCACGATGCCTGGTAGAATCTGATTTTTGCAGCCAGAGGACTCCTTTTACAGTAACTGTAAAAGAAACCTCTTTTCTCTAGATTTTGTTATCAGCATCTAAGGCTCTAATTATAAGCTCATTACATATAATCTCATCAAGCAAACGGTTACTGATTATTAGTAAGAAGTGTTTATTGTATTTGTTCATGTAGTATTTGATAAGTAATATTCTCATTAATAATTTTCCTTTTCAAAACTGACAATAGAAGTCTGTGCAGGAGGAAAGCTGTAGCTGTAAACAAGAAGACTCTGCATGACATTGAGACTTCCTACAATGCTACCTGGAAGAAAGGCAGAGAACATGGCTGACCTTGTTCCTGGGACATGTGTTTTTGAATGCAGTGCTCGCTGGTGCTGAATATGTGATCACAGCATGCACTGTGCTTCTCTCCTTGGAAGTGCTTGAAGCCTCCCTCAGTGCTCACCACAGATCAAAAATGCAGATTTTGATAGCATAGCAACTTGGTCATGAGTTCTTGTGAAAAGAGTCATCAGACTGTTGAGATTAGGTTTAAAAGCTGAGGTTGTGAAAAAAATCTTAGAAGTGTATTTCCTAGTTTTGTAACAATGACATAGTGAGTACTATCTAAGTATATAATAATATACTTAAGGGTTGAGATATTTATGCAGTATTAAACTAGTGTGTCTTGAGTTTATTGTTTTAGTCATTAAATGACTAGAATGAACTTTAAGATGATTTTTAAAGGAAAATATTTGGATTTATTTTGTTTGATATTTTGTTTTTATTCAAAAAGCATCTTATTAGTGGTAAATGTAAAGTGAACCCTTTTGCTAAGCAGCAGCGGCAATCCTATCTTAGAGTAAAATCCCAGGGAAAAGATCATATTATATATCGAAATTTTTATAAATTTCAGTAAAGTATATTTTTCTTTAAAGTTGTTTTGCCCATATCCCTTCAACAATATATTATTTCTATAGCTGTATTTTCAAAGGAAGATAAAAGACTAGCAGTCTATAGTAAACATTTTATTCTAATTAGAAAATGGCACACAAAGGCTACAACAGTGTGGGTTTTCATAAAGAGGTTTAATAGTTGAAAGTGATTTGCTTGGCTGTTGTGCTAAGGCTGATCAACTGCAGATGTTCACAAACACCATCTGCTAGGCATTGTCTGCTATTTCGAGGAGAAGAAAAGTATTAGAAGATAAGATTCGTTCCTCTTCTAGTGTGGCAAACACATTCTGATACATATAAAGCAGCTACTAATAGCAAGATCCTCTGTTAATAAAATAAATATTATATATAGAATATTAATGTAATATGAATATTTAATATAAATATATTACATAGTATTATATAAATGTAATATTTAGTATATATCATATATACTATATATGCTATACAATATATGCGATATATAATATATTATGTATACTATATATATGTATTGTAATTCATAAAATTTTTGATATATAATATGATCTTTTCCCTGGGAAAATACAGTACATTTTTCTTTAGAGTTGTTTTGCCCTTATTCTTTCAACGATATATTATTTCTGTGCCTGTATTTTCCCAGGAAAAGTACAGTATACATAGTATACTATATATAGCATATGTCATATATATAGTATATATTATGTATAAAAATTATATATATAATTTACATAAACTACATAAATATGAAACATGTACATATATTTTCAATATTATCAACTTGGAGCTGCTCTGATAGCATAATATATATAATAAATATATAGAGTAAATATAACAAACATAAATACAACAAAATAATAGGTTCTATTATGAAAGGGTTGACATTGAGTATGGTCCTTATTTTTCCCTACTCACAAGTTACCCAATTCTGTCACCGTTTCAAATTTGTCAGAAGAACAACTCTAAAAGTAAGTGACTCTATCATCGGTTGGTATCACCCCAAAAATATAGTAATGAATTTCTGGATGAGAGTGCCCTGTATTCTTTCACAGTTCTCGTAGCGATGCCACTTTCTTCATAAAATCACTGCTGTGACAAACAGATCCTTAAGAATATCAGATAAATGAAAAGCCTCTCTGTCTTGAGTGAGTACATATGCAAAAGGAGATCCAAAGAGCAACATGTATGGAATGATATGCATTCCCCCCAAAGGTTGGAGGGCAGGTGGGGAGAACAGTATAAAGATAAAACAGCAAAAAAAGACATAACTCATAGTGTATTAGGAAAAGGCATAACTACAAAATTTACTAGATGACTCCCCTGACTCAGTTTAATAATGTAGAGTTTATTCAGGGTCAAGATCATGCATTATCTCTACCCAAGGATATCTTTGATAACCCTTGAACTCAGTAGCATCCCCTCTCTCTGAGCATCCTGCTCTCTAGCCCGTTCCCTTCTAGACCTGTGCCGTGGTTGTCCTATTCACACACTTCTCAGGCTTTCCAGATGCTCCTGCCGTCAAGACAGCTACTCTCTGGATGTTCCAGAAGCATTGTTCTGGTACTGAATGAAATAGGTTCAAAATCAAACAGCCATTTTGCTCTTTGTTACTTACCTCATTACTTCAATCTCCTTCTCTAGACTGACAATGTTCTCCAAATTTGGTTCCCTTGTTTGGTCTTGCTTTAGTCAATTTACCACTCATCTCTAAAGTAATCTCATGAAAATATAATGTTTATAACCTCAGGATAAAGTCCAAAGTCTGTGGTTTTCTTGATTCTGGTTTTACATCTAAAAAGACCCAAAGTCATTGAGATTTTTCTCCTGTTATCTTTTATGAGTTGAACATGAACAATTTTGTGTTTCACATTTAGTAGTCAGTGACTCATTTTGAGTTACCTTTTGTGAAGGATGTAAGCTCTGTGCCTGGATTAGTTATGTTTGTTTGCTTGCTTGCTTGCTTGCTTGCTTATGGATGTCCAGTTGCTCAGTACCATTTATTGAGATGATTCTCTTTTCTCCATTATTATACTGCCTTTGTTCTTTTGCCAAAGATCAGGTAACTTTAATATATTTATGTGGTTCTGTATCTTGGCTCTTGTAAGGAAAACTTTATTTTTCTCCTTGACCCATAGAACTTCACTTGTTAGTGCTTCTGGTAATCAAATATTGGGGAATTTACCACACCAAGCGATTTTCTGGCACCAACAGGGAATCCTGTAAATTAACTCAGTTCTGACCCAAACTTGGAGATAGCATTAGAGACAGTTTAAGAGTTCAGTTCCATGAGACTACACCCTTCTCTCCCCCACTCCAACATACACAGACATTTCAGATGTAAGATGCAGGTTGAGGTTCATAATTGCTGACCAATTGGTTATAAGTTTGAGGGTCCCATGAGCCCCTTTACAGGCTTCATTCATTCGTTAAAATGACTCACAGAATTCAGGAAAATATTTTATTTGCTACATTTCCAGTTTACTCTAAAATGATATATATAACTCAGGAGCAGTCATGTAGAAGAACTGCTTAGGGAAAATTGCATAGGGAAAGGTAAGAGAGAAAGGTCACTTCCTTGCCTTCTTTGGTAGTGCCAATCCCCTGTACATCCAAGAGTTCACAACCCTAGAAGCCCTCTAACCCCTGTCCTTGAATTTTATGGAGGCTTTGTTAATGTAGACATGACTGGGTAAGACACTGGCCACTGGTAATTAACTCAACCTCTAGACCCTGTCCCATCCCTGGAGATCAAGAGTTGGGGTTGAAAGCTACACCCCTCTAATAGGTTGGTTTCCCTGGCAACCAGCCTCCATCTTTAATATATTTAAAAAAAAAATCATTCTTAGCATATCCCCAGGTGTGATAGAGATTGTTTTGAATAACAAAAGATTAAGGTGAAATTCTTTATCTTGTGGTACTATTTAGAGAATTTTTGGAGTGGAGGAACTAATTATAACAAAAGATATCCAATGATATAATATATATATAAATATATATATGTGCAATCAATTAAAAAATAAAATTTAAAAAAAGATGTCTCTATGACTGTTATATAGAAAATTCCAAGGGTTTTAGAAGCAGGAGCAGTAGGGGAAGACAAATACATATGCCTTCTTATAATATAACCACACTATCACAGCTCTCTAGACTCCACTGACCTATTCATCCATTCTTTTACTAGTATGATATTTTCTGGTTACTGTAGCTTTACAGTGTGGACTGAAGTAGGATAGTGGTGTTGGATCCCTTCCATTTTGCAACAAAGCCTTGGAAGACTTACAGCTTAGGTGTAAGCAGAATAAAGCTAACCACTGAATTGCCTTTCCTCTTTAGGATTGTTAGTTCATTGAATTGGCTATAAGTTGTTTACCTTGTGATAAACCTTAACTGACTCTAACACACTCCTGAGAACTTGAAAAACTGTGTTACATCTCTAATAACATTCTCCATGTGTCTCTGGAGTTGACAGTGGCATCAGAAACGAACATCCGCTAGCTGCTGGGAAAACCAAACATGACTCCTGTCACCTAGATTTCCCCCTCTGAATGCCTGGCAGGGTTGGAAGGGGCACTTTGACTCCCTGCTCCAGCTGAAGCAATGGAATTATTTTTTAGCAAGTTCCATAGAGGCAAGAACCACAGCTTATATTTCTGTTTTAGTGTCTTCTTCCATGAAAAGAATACTGGCTGAGCAAATCCTCTTGATTCAAGGGAATTTCCCTGTGCATCTCTCCACTTCCACAGCACCTCTGTCAGTGTGATTGTGAGAATATATCATAATTAAAGAATTAGCAATGTGCATGGCCTCTGCTGAATAAAAGATCCTAGGGTTGACTTGTCCAGAAAGGAAGGAACCCATTCCTCCTGCTAACTATAATTTGGTTACTATAATTTCTGTCCCACTGCTTCTGTTTTTTTTTATCTCTGTAACAGACTTTGTGCTAATTAGACTTTGTGCTAATTCATTTATCTGGATGTTTCCTGATTCTTTTTGCAAGAGGTATAACTTTCTCACATCTGGCACTGTGAGGAATGAAAAGATAAGCCCTCAAAAGTGGTCTTTCTGGAAGCTCACTTTACTCCATTCACTATCTCATCTAGATTCTTCATTTAGCTGGTGGGGTCACATTTGCAATTCCTGTATTAGAACTCTTAGCTACAAAATTCCCATGCATCAAAAGACAACGTCTGGTCTCCCAGTAGTAAAGGAATGAAATGGAACACTCCACAGGGCACCTGGCTCAGATGCTGTTGAGACGGGGCTAAGGAGAGAGAGAATGGCACCATGCCTCATATGGGAATTCACACATAGACCTCTAGCTAAGGCTGCACATACATGCTATGATCTGTTTTCTTTAAACTAAAATTCTTGCTTTAAACTGAGATTACTGCCCCAAAGATGCCTGAAGAGTGCCAGATATTGCTGTCCTTGGATGTAGCAGAGTCAAGATAACTGGGAACTGATAACAAGTTCTGAGGGCTTGAACATGATGAACACCAGAAATAATCAGCTGTGAGAGGCTGCTCTAATGTGCTGTTTGCTTATGACTATCTTTGTTTAACTCATTATAAAATGACCAGTTCTTGATAAGATGGTGGAACAGCTTCTTCAGGGTGCTATGCCCACAGTTCTCTCAGAGCAGTGACCAGCCATCTGATGAACAGATGCACTTATTCAATTCCTATCACTGTTTATTGGCCTTTTGGTAGTGACAGCCAGCAGAACCCAGGCCTATTTCCAGTGAATTTTCACTAATTACTAATCTATGCCATCAACTATTAACTATGTCCCTGAGTAAAAGAAAGAAAATACCCGAGGGTCAAATCTTCAGATAGGGAAATGATATACCTTGATTTATGTGCTAGAGAAGATCCTTTAAAAGTTGTGCAGAAATGGCTGCTTTTCTTTTCTGAACAAAGAGGAAAAATTTAGATGGTCCCCAAACAAAAATAGTCACCTCATTTTAAAGCTGTAGCCGCCTGAACTGGCAGGACCTGCAGTGGTCCCATGCCGCCATCTAGTGAACAGCAAGGGAGAAACCACATTTACGACAAAGTTGATCTTGGGATTTTGTTTTTAAAGTCCATAATTCACCAAAAATGTGTTTTCTGACTGGAATGATTTAGATTAGTTTATTTGTTAAGATTAATTTGTTAATATATTTCATTGAATTATGTAAAACACTCATTTTTAAATAACACTGGTTTTTAAACACCCACAAAACCAAATGTCTTAAGTTGTATAGTGATTTTTTTATCAGACGAGATAGGGCGCGTTCAGGGTGGTATGGCTGTAGACTGTATAGTGATTTTTTAAAAGATGAAGATGAGAAGAAAGTGCTTCCCTGGCTCTTAATGTGAATTCCCATGCCTTTTCTCATTTGTATGGCCTTCACTAACAAGTTCAGCAGAGACAGGAGGGAACCACCAGCTCCAACTCCTTTCACCCTCGGTGCCACTTACTGGCAGAGTAGATGGGACTTGTGGGACCTTTGGGTCGCTCGTTGCTTCCCTGTGCACCAAGGTTGTGGTTTTTCCAGAGCTTCTGGAGACCTCAGAGCCCAGCCCTATCTGAAGCTTCCCCTTGAAGAGACTTCCTGCTCCCTGACAGCTGGCACTCAGGTGTTGCCCCAAAGCCTGGGACCCTGGAAGTGAGTGATATTGACAGAAAGGCAGTCATCACAGCTGGCAGCAGACTGGGAGGTGGGGGGATGTGGGAGGAAGAGATGACCAAAAGACAGGAGAAACTCTGTGGCAGTTATTGCACAATTATTGCCCAGTTTACAGTGGTATTCTCACTGATGGACACATGTTGAAGCTATGAAAGAGCACACCTTAAACCTGAGCAGTTTATTATATGTCTGTTACCCCCCCCCCCAATAAAGCTTCTAAGAAATGGTATCCCAGTAAGGTTGTGACTTGACACTAGAACAAAAGGTTAACATGTACAGAAGAGCAAGGAAATAGAGCAACTAGATTATTATATGTGTTAATATTATACTGACCCTGGCTGATCAGGAAATGGGTATCACTGAAATGAAATGACTATGTGAACAATTTTAAATGAAAGTGGGACGCTGCTAATGAGGACGCTGATAGACATGCAAGGCAACAGGAGATAAAACCTTCAAGACTAACAGGTGGCTCTGATACACCCCAGAAGTGCTATAAACATAGATGCCAGAAAGCAGGTCTATGACCCTTCGGATCACCTAAGCTGTCCACAAATTTGGCATCTATCATGGATGCTCTGACCATAAAAGCAGCACTGCCCCCTCCAATCAACTGACACTAACAGGAAAATTTCAAAGCCCAAACACCTCCACTCTCAGTGGTTTCCTAAACTTTGTCTTAGTGGTTCGTAACTCCCTCTTTTTAATGACAGTTGAGCTGTATGCTTATATTACTGCAGTGTGGATTCCTGCCCTTCAGTAAATCACATTGTAATTACATGTGCTTGACTGGGTAGTAAGTGAAACCTCTCCACTCAGGGGGAAGTTAGCATGTCGAGATCCAGACTGCCCAATGTAGAACATCAATGCCATATCACTGGAACTAATATCAGAGACGGTGTGACCACAACCCTGTATTTTCCTGCAAAGCAACAAACAAGTGCTGTCAGATACCTAAGCAGATGATGCTAGATTCTGCTTTCTTACTGAGAATATGTGCTAAAGGATCACCTGTGTTATTCAGAGCAATATATTATACTAAGCAATATTATCTGAAGATAGAGAAAAGAAAAACTGGTACAACCAATTCATGCCATGCAAAATTCTTCCAGTTAAGGCTCTATACCGTTGTTCTCTTGTAACCTAAATAGAGATGTGCGTTATAATCAATAGTGTATTCAACTCAGTGACTTCTGACTAGAACAGGCCACAGCCACTGTAAGAGCACACTCTGACAGAGGAGACCTTGCATGGAACTAGGGAACGGAACAGCGTCATAAGCTTGGCAGTTGAAACCAGACCTTTCATTTTAGGAAAATAAACCCTCAGCTGTCTTGGGCTCTGCCCCATAGCTAGGGTGTAACCAAGGAACTCATTGTCATCTTTTGCCCTCTAGTGGACAACTGCCACAGATGCATCCCCACCTCCTGAGACTTCCTCCAACCTCTTCTGAGTCTGCTTAGGACTATGACACAGGTCATAATGGCCAAGCCCTGGATGGTTAGTTTCTGCCTGCCTGCCTGCTCATGTAGCTGAATGCTACCTTTCAGTTTATACAGAAATATGATAGATCTTAGCTTTTTGGGAAGCTTTTCCCCAAATCCCAGGCTGGCGTGATGAGGTATTGGCAGAGCCAGCCCCAGCCTGCCAAGATGTGAATATACATGGAGGATCAGAAAGACTATTTGGAGAAAGAGCTCAATATTTATTGGATTAATCAAAAAGCCTTGCTCATTGCCACTATGAATATGGCACTTGAATCTGTAAACCATGAGTTTGGGTGTATAACATTTGTGAAACTTAATTTTTGAACTTGTCTTCTGCCCATCTGACTCTGGTCTCACCCAGAATATTCTCAGGTACCTTGTGAATCCTGTTGTTGCTCCTGGCTCAATCAGCCAGAGGTTCTTTTTACTGTTCTTTGAATGCACTGAGCCTCCTGCCTCAGGGTCTTTGCTACTGCTGTTTCCACTCCCGGAAATATGGAAATATTTTCATAGGCCTCATACTTTCTCTTCACTCAAACTGCTGCCTTTCTCTTTCTAGAAAAGGCATCTCTACCTATCCTACTGAAGGTAGCACACATGCCCCTTACTCTACTTATTTTCTAGCACTTACCACTATTGACATTATATCAACCACTTGTTTGACTGTTGCCTGTTCTTCCAACTAGATTGTTAGCTCATGCGAGCTGGGGGTGGGTAGGGGTTCTTTGTGTCATTCTTGGTGTACTAGAGTCTGCTGTGCGCCATTTGCAAACCAGAAGGGTCATTCCAGACGAGATAAGAAAAACCTCTCTGGTTAACCATCCCTAAAAAACTTGGGACTGATTTACTAAAATGACCTTCTGAAACCACACTGGCACCGCTGGCTTTCTTAGTCAGAGATAGTGACCACCTGCCTACACTCCCCCTTCCTCAATTACTTTTAGACTTTAGAATGTTAATTGTCTCTCAGGTTTGTTTGTCTTCTTTAAAATTCAACCTGTATCCCTCACCCTGTATCCCTATAAATACCCCTTTCTTTTGTTAATAAAGTTATTTCATGGTTCATACCTCCATCTGACCCCCTGTTGTGGCTGGGCAATCTCTTCTCATCAATTCATTTCTCGTACCTTGCATCTGGCAGCCAACAAGAGTCCAAGTACCTAGATGCCTAGTGCATAGCAGATGCTTAAAAAATATTTCTTTCATTGTTTCACAGAGACTCATTCTATTATTCCTTCCAGGGTGTCTATACTGGGTCAGCAGGAATAAAGTCTAATGTTTATTTCCCCTTGGGTTGTTACCTTGACCTTGCTGGAAATGTAATATTCTACCAGCATGCAATTTCATAGTAAAAACCCCAGGATATCTACCTACATTAGTTTTTTCACTGTCCCAGTCTCTATTTCTGCCTCTGCCTGGTGTTTCTGGGAAATTACTCAATAAATGCTCCTGTTACTACATTTTTATTATGAAATAATAGAATATCACCCAAAAAATCTGTTTCCCTAATGGCAGACTCACAGCTGCTTTGCACAAATCAAAATTTTCCCTCCAGTTTCTGTGGTATTGAACCAAGGGTTTGCCAACTTCCTGTCTCTGGCCCTACCCATCTTTGCCCAGGTCTGCATCCCGTAGTCCTGTGCTTTTTGTCTTCGTTGTTCTTTTCAGTTTTCTGGTTTTAGATGTGGGTTGTACTTGTGGCCCATTGAAAGGTGATGAAATTAACGTAGTAGATTGCAAATAGTACTTTAAGAAGAAAATGCAAGAGATTGAAAATGTTTTCATTTTGAAAGAGCAACACATAATCAAAATAAAGTGAAAGCACCCCTGCGGCCTATGTAGCTTGAAAGAAGTTTCGGAATTATTTTTTGCATTAGTTGTTGCGTTTTGAAGGTGTCCTGAAACCAATTTCTACATGGGCATGTGGGTAGGCCTTCCTACACATGCAGGAAGGTGGATACCAGAAGGGTGTCCAAGAATCCAACTCAGTTCTGAAACCTTCTACCCAGACATAATGTCAGCTTCCATGGGTTAGGTTTCAGTCTCCCAAGACCACCCTCCACTTCAGAAGCTAGCCCATTGCAAACCCCAGGTAAATCTCACATGGTTACCTGGCCATTTACCAACAGAGCTCAGATGGGAGGGCCCATAGCACCCTATCAACCTACCCATACCCATCGCAAGCCCAGATGATTGTGCTTCTGACCATCTGGCTATAAACCAGAGGTTCTGAGGAAACATTCCTCTGATTGGTTTGACTTGTAGAACTACACACAGCACTCAGGAGAGCTGTTTAGTCACTCCATCACCAGTTCTTACAGAGGATGTTAAAGGATAAAATCAACAGCCAGATGGAGCTCCCAAGCCCTCTGTAGGCCCGCCATTCAGTGCTCAAATCTTCACATGTTCACCAACAGGAAAGCTCTCTGAAGTCTCTCCTCTTGGCTTTTTTTTTTTTTTTTTTTTTCAGACTTCACTGTATAGGCATGGTTGATTAACTCTTTGACCATTGGTGATTGAACTCAGCCTCCAAACCCTCTCCCTCTCCCCCAGAAGGTAGGGGAGGTGAGTGGAAATGAAAGTTCCATCATCTATTCCTGTTGGTGTCCCTGGAAATTAGTTCTGATTCTGATGGGCTTTAAAAAAAAAGTCACCTTCACCATCATAGCAAAAGATATTTTTATCACTCACAACACTTAGGAAATCCCAAGGACTTTTGGAAACTGTGAGCAAGGAACTGTGGATAAAGAATATGTAGGAGAAATATACTTTGACCATCTAAATGACCAAAATGTGTATTTCTTATAAATCACAATTGCACAGCTTTCTTCAGAATATTCTAGGAGGGATTCTGGCATTCTTGTTCTCACAGAGGACTCATGTTGTGAGTACACCACCAAGGGGTACCCTAAGGCCCCCAAACTTGCATGCTCTACTGGGGTCCAGCCATCTATGGAAACTAAAGAGACTCTGTGAAAAAATCTTAATGTGCACAAAGGAAAAGTAAGAGATGGTAATAATTCCCAATAAAGTACCCCCAATTACCCACCACATCATGGGCAAATACCAATTAGGGTTTACCTGAAATTAGGCCGCTTGGGCCCAAAAGCTTATGAAGAGTCTAAGGCTCCTTCTGGCATGGAACTATAGTAAAAGGTTTCTAAAGCAGGTCCCAGAAAGCTGGAATAAAAGGGGGAAAAAAACAAGCTACAAATCAAGATGATGGCTGCCACTGTCAGCCTCCTCACATCTTCTCATGGACTTGTCTCTTCCAGGTCCCCCAAATTCCTGCTGCAGGTCAGGCGTGGTGGCGCATGCCTTTAATTGTAGACTATGGAGCGAGGCCGGAACTAGGAATCACTGGAGTCCGCAGGTTTGAGACCCACCCCAGGCAACATAGCAAGACCTAGTCTCAAAAATTAGCTGGGCATGGTGGCACATGCCTGTAATCTCAGCTACCCAGGAAGCTGAGGCTGGGAATTACTTGAGTCTGTGGTACCCAATGCAGCACGAGCCTGCGGTTCCATGGACAAAAAAAAAAGTCCTGCTGCAGGTCCAAAGCTGAGAAGCAGGCACACCTTTCTCCATGTACCTCCCCCAGAGCCCACCTGTCTTCTGAGCTGTACCGCTTCACCTGGCCACTCACTTCTGCCCCCTAGTTCCTAGTAACTATCTCAACATGCCTGCATATAAAGGGGGCAGAGAACATAGTGCCTCCCCCTTTTTGGAGATGCCTTTCATAATGGTGGGGTTTTTCAGAAGACAGTCTTTTCAAAATATCCCAGCAGCAGTGCCAGTGGTGGGCACACCCTTTTCTTCAACTGTATCTGTTTCATAAAGCAAATACAATGCAAATGCAGCGCTGAGCACTGCAAAAACACTTTGCAGGGACACTGTCCAAACCCCTCTTCTCTTACCACTCTCTGCTCTAAGAGACTTAACCCTCAGACTTTGAGCAGCCTACGGTGATATCCCTGGGAGCTCCCAGCTCCCTTTTCGAGATGGTGTATGGAAGAGCTCAAGGTTGTCAGAAGAATTTACCCTCTATCCAACACCTGAGAGGTTTCTGACCTCCCTTTCTTAGAATGTTTTCAAAGGGGCTTATGGCTGGGAACTCCACCTCTGTCCTTTTCAGTTATGTTAAGTACAGATCTCCCACAACTCAGCAGTCTTTCCCAAGGACCTGAAGGCTGTATCTTTGAGGGGCAAGCCTCAGGAGGAGAGGCCTCTGTCTCCCAGCTTTGTGGGACAGTAGGATCCTCATGCCGTGATTGCCTGCTAGTCCACACAGCTGACCAATGCCAGGGTAAATTTCCACTTCCCAGCCTCCCCTCCAGCCCTAGCTGGATGTTCCTCCAGTCTCCTTCCTTCTCCCTTTAATCCACCCAGTTGGTCCGCATAAAGGAGATTGTGGCTCTGATCTTTTGTCTCACTGTCAGTAGTGACTGAATAAAATCTGCTTTGGACACTTTAATATCCAGCTCTGTTTATCTTTGACATTGCATGTACACACACACACCAACACACACACACACACACACTCTCTCTCTCTCTCTCTCTCTCTCTCTCTCTCTCCTACTCCTCCTAGGAATAAACACAGCTTCTCAGAGATAGCTGAATCTTGATGTCCTCATTACTCAAAATATTGCTCTTTTCTGTGCTTCTTTTCCTGTATCATTTGTAAATCATCAGTGAAGACTTCCTTCACTGCTCCAGCCTGGTGTAGGCTGGGTGTCTCAGGGAATTAAGTGAACAGTTATGTCCAAATCTTCTTATAGGATAAGAGTTGGGATTATAAGGTCCAAGTCTTTGTCCCCTCAAGAGTTTCTCCTGCTAGTGCCAAACTTGAATGAACTAGGTCAGTCTTATTAGGGGAATAAGTAGGTTTTCTTCCTAAGGAATTTGCAGCTTGTAATTCCCTATTCTCTTTTACTCTTTCTCCAAGTCACTGAAATTAGAATGTAGACAACCTATGGTGCTGGGGCAACAATAGGTCAAGAGAGGAAGATAATGAGATTTTTATATTTGGAGAAACTAGGGAAAGGAGCAGGTTAGTGACTGTTGGGGATGGGGACACATGGGTGGCCAGAAGCTTGTCACACAAAAGTCAATCACAAAGGAGGCATCTGAGTATATGGGAAAACAAGGAAAATCCCTCATGCTAGAAAGAAACAAGGCAGTGAAAACCAGAGAGACTGGTAAGGAGGCAGGCTGAGGCTGGTCATCCTGGGGAAAGGTGGGACAAGACCAGGGTAGACCCTGACACAAGGATCTTGAATGTGACAACATACAGGAACAGAAAATGAGGCGTGGGCCTGTGGGAAGAGGACAACTAATCCTATACACAGGCTGCCTCTCCAGCAAAAAGGAGACTAGTCCAAGGCATTCCAGACCAGAAAAGAACACCAGGAGCAGACAGAGCAGCCAAGAAAGCAGGGTAGATGCCAAGCCCCAGCCATTTTGCCCAGACATCAGATTACCACTTAGACCCAGCAGGAAAATTGCCGGGCCCAGCAATGACGCTAAGGTCAAAAGCCTTAAATTTTTGACTCAGAGTTGGTACACCATCTTTGACCTTTGACCCAGGGTTAATCCAGCACACTCCCCACTGGTGAAATGTTCCCCAAGGTTTTCTATCCAGAATCTTGATGACAGAGAGCAAGAATCTCAATGGCTAGAGAGGCTCAGGGGAAATGATCTAAAGCTATTCATACGATCTCTCATTTTTTGAGAGCTCCAGGTTTTCCTCTTCAGTTGCACAGGGCAATTGTCATCCAGCACACTGTGATCCAAAATGTACTAAAGTGATGACAAGATTTTCAGGGTCAAGAACCATAGCGTTCTGTCTTGTAGCCTAAGATTCACGTGACCCTATTTGAGAAGTAAAAGTCAGTCAGGGCTTCAGAGACAATGTGATCAGGTTTGTGGTGGCAGATTGAGAGGTCACACCAGAAATCAAATGACAAGAAAGGGGTCCCTGCAAGAAGGGGTAAGAGCAGGCAGGATGAGATGCACACAGTTTGCAATGTAAAAACTTGATCAGAGAGGCAGTGAGGCATGGGGGAAGGAAAAACTATTTTTTGCTTCTTAAGCCAAACCAGCATGCTTAATCTTATCCTATGACTTTACTGAAACTCTCTTGAAGCAGCTGATATGTTTAGGATTTTCACCTCCTAAATTAATTTCTATTCAGATACCACTTACCTCAACCAAAAAATTACAAAAAGTCATATAGTAATTGTTTATAATATATTCTTAGCCATTCCAAACACTATATTAAATAAATAAACTTTATTTGCATATTTACATATAAACAAGATCCTTAGTTTGACCACTTAAAAAATACAACTTTATGTAACCAAAACACTTAAAGGATTTGATTGTCGGCTTATTATCATGAATATGAAAATGTGGCCTGTCAAACTGGTTTTACAGTAGTTATATTTGAAATACTTCTGAATTTCCATGGAAGTGGACTCTTCAAAATGTAAGACATAACACAACATCCAGATCTGATGTTAAAAATGACTTCACAAGCCCAAGTTCAAACTTTATAGAAGAAATTCCAGTGGTATTTACCGACTGTTAAATTCTTTTTTTTTTTTTTTCAAAATCAAATATGATAAGTAAATAACAGCAGTACCTCAAGGACTTTTATAAATAACAAAGCTATACTTTCACAGCTATAAGCAAATGATATTTCCATTTCCCTGAGAGCAATTTGTTGAGAGAGAGAGAGAGAAAGAGAGAGAGAGAGAGAGAGAGAAATTCTTGAAATCATCAAACACCTCTGGTGGCTGTCCCTTAACCTCCCTTATAGGTTCCACCCCATCATGGTCTCTGGATCTCACTGACTCCATATCCAAAATCATCTGAGACCTGGCCAATCAGCCAGGGGCCTTCAACGAATAGGTCTGACTGCTATTCCTGCTTTAATTTGTCCATCACTTCTAAGAAATTGTCTTCTGGAAGTCACTCGCTGGCTTATCTTTTTCTTATGTCCCTTTACCTTTTTTGAGGATGGAGTCATTCTGAGGTCATTTCTATCACTAGATACTTAGAACTTGTTCTCTCCTTTTTCTCCCCCAATGCCTCCTTCTCCTGTCTGCCCTTTGGGGAGCTCTGTGTAGTCACAGGATCTGTGACTCACCTGGATAGTGAGTCTGTTATACCAGGAATCTTACCACATTTCTGTCTGAATCTTAGTGCCCGCTGTCTCCAGTTCATTTGACATCAAACTGTCCCATCTCCCTGCTGGTGTAATGGGTTATGACAGTTAACTTGCTGCAAACTAGACTTTGTTTTTCTGGGAATGGAAATTGATTTTAAGAGCTTCTATCCAGGCTAATGTCTAGAAGCTTAAAATCTGATAACATAAAATTTCCCCCAAAAGTCTTGAACTTTTTTTCTTTCCTTAAAAGCTATAGACAACTTCAAGTATAGAATGCTGGATCTCCTCATTAAGTACATCTATCTGATAACTCATGCCATTACTGAGAGTGACTATTTCTCAAGGATCAGGGACCTCAAGGACCTGATTTCAAGGATCAGGTACCCAATTTTTTCTACAGTTCACATGGGCTGGTGGTTAAAAAAAAAAAAAACACCAGCATTTGGAAACCTTCTCTTTTGTCCTTGTTTAGGTGTTCTGAATTAGTCCTAAAACTTAGGTCCTACCCTTGGAGCCAGGTCTACAATACCAAGACCCTAAATCTTCACCTTCCCAGCATAAGACATATGTGCTGATGGCCTCAGAATTTGCTGGCCCTCTGATTAAAGACCTTCTGTGATGACCACACTTCGTTTCTGAGGAGAGGCTCTCTGTATATGCCCTCCATGTTGTCCTTGGCTTTCTTTTATGGAAGTTATTTCTGGAGGCCATCTTTGGAATACTACTAACTTCTCCTATAGCCCATAAATGGTTTCTCAAGATGCTCTCAAAGAAAGAAAAGCACATAAGCCATGACCACATCATTGAAAAGTAGCCAGCTTCCCAAGGGGACCACTGGGAGAGCAATAAAGTACTTGGGTATAGCCTGGACTCTTCATACACATCTCATGCTCTGGTAACTGGATGAAAAGAACAATCATTCCATTTACTAGGGGGTGTATAGACCATATATTGAATGTCTCTAGGATAAGGATTTATCTATTTAATAGTGTCCCCACAGCTTGACAAACATAAAGAACTGCAGGAAATTTGCTGAATTCAACTATTTCAATCAAGGGCTTCGTTACCATCATTAGTGTTTACGAGTAAGAAATGCATGTGTTCTAAATTTTCCACAAGTATGCTTATACTTTCCTATGTTAAGTTTCATAGTAGGGAGTTGAACTGTCACACCCTAAGGCACATGGCTTTTCTCCCACAAACTAGCATTCCTATTTATCCTCAATGATCTAAGCAGAAGCTTCATTTGTAATTTTTCAAGTCCTTTAAAATCTGTTTTAAACTTTAGCTTTTTCTGACCATAGCTTTCCTATGAAAATTAAGTTCTCTATCAACTCTATCTTACCAAACTGCTGAGAAAGATAAGCATAATATGCCTTACATGACAGGAGGTACAGCTCTGTAAAGAGATTTGAAATCATGATGAAAATAAACCACATTGGATAATGCAGTTACTATGTTGCTACCCTCGTGGTTGCCTTTCAAAGACAGCCTGTGACACAGGATCTCTTAATCTGCTTCTACAATTTGTGGATTAGGATGAATTTCCATTGAGCTCATTGCAAAACGCTATCTCACCGTGAAGGACAAACTCATAGTTCTTTAGTAAAAAATGTGCCAGCTTGATCCAAAAACCAATTTGAAGGCCTTAAAATGACCCTGAAAGTTAAGATTCTAGGAAGGTAAAGTCTCAGGGGCAGGGACCCAAGTCACTGCCTAAAAAGTAAAAAGTTTACCATCAAGAAGAGTCAGTTGCTCCTGCAGTTGCCTGCAGGGTTAGGGTGTTTACCTCTTTTTAAAACAGTATTTTTTTTTTTTGAGACTAGATCTCGCTATTTTTGCCTGTAGAACCACAGGCTCACGTTGCCTGGGTACCACAGACTCAAGCAATCCCCAGTCTCAGCTCCCCAGGTAGCTGGGATTACAGGCGTGCACCACCATGCCCAGCTATGTTTTGAGGAGTAGGTCTCGCTACGTGCCCCTGGCGGGACTGGAACCGCGATCCCTGGCCTCGGCAGTGACTTCCTAGGCTACCGCTTACAGGCATGCGCCAACATGTCTGGCCTAAAACAGTATTTATAGTCTCTGGAAACCTCTCTATGACATCGTAGTATGACCACTAGACTTTAAGAGGCCAGGGCACAAACAGTGCCAGTAGTATAGATCCACTTGTCAATGACAGGTTCCAGTCCAAATGGGTGCCCTGTGATTATAAAAAAATAGGAGTTTTTGATGGGCGAGAACACAAGTCTTTTATCTCTTTCAAAGCAAGCAAGTTGCCCCAGATCCATCTCTCCAGACCAGTCTCTCGGAATGACAGCCTGTACATAGTTCAGCCACCTGAACAACCAAGGTTCCAACACCACAGACTCCATGTGGCTTCAAAACAAGGAAAAAAAAAGAAAAGCTGGAAAAGAAAAAAAACAAAACAAAACACCTTGATCTCCCTGCTTTGTTGAGCAACTCCTTTAAAGAACCTCCCAGAACAAAATATAAGCTGTTTGGCGTGCCTCCTCCCTTGAGCTAGATGGACAGTGTGGCAGAGATGATCCTGATTTTGAAATAGAAAGACCTGGGGAGATTCCTGGCTTAACCACTCACCCTCTGAGTGACCTGGGGTAAATCATGTAGCCTCTCTGAAACTTGGCTGCCTCACTTGTAAAACCGAGTGATATTATCCTGTCACCAGGTCATGATGCCAGTGCAATATGAATACATATACTGATATACGAAAAGGCCTGGCAAGGGACGACAGGTGTGTTTTGGTTAAATATTGCTCCTCTTCCCTCCTGAGGTAGGTAGCGAAAACTTTCTGGCTGGTCTCAAGTACTCCAAAAGTATGACTTCCAAGCAGCCCCCCCAAGAGGGAATTGCTGGGAACTTAAAACTTAAGCTCAGTCAGCAGTCTGAAGGGGGATGGAGGGGACGAGAGGCAGGAAGGTCTCCGGTTGCTATCCAACCCCCCATGCAACTGTGCTGGGTTCCAAGGTCAGACTGACACGGCTCCTGGCACTATCCTCCGGATGTGTGTGTAGGACTTCCTGATGGTGACGCTGCCATGGTGCGACACCCCTCGGGGCAGGACACACTCCTCCGTCAGTTTCTGGGCCTCAGGGTCCCAGCACAGCACGGTGGCGATGACCTCATTCTTCTCATCACGGCCCCCAGTGATGTAGAGCCGGTTGTTGCAGGGCGCGATGCCACAGCTGGCCCTCTCGTGGCTGAGCTGGGTCACCAGGCACCAGCTGTCCTCCAGCGGCGTATAGGCATACAGGGCACGCATGGCACCACCTGAGAGCAAGGGGAACACGGAAGGCATCTCACTATCATTCGTGTTTTCTTCCCTCCCCCTGAACTGCTAAAACCCTCCCTCTGGTTTAATTGAGTCTACATCTAGCCCAGAGAACATAGACTGACCACTGCCCAGCAAGCCAGCATGGCTCATCCTGCAGGAAGTCCTGGAGACATTGCCCAAACCCCTTTGCTTTCTGTAGCCAGATGCTGATCAGACTCGAAAGCACACCTGACTTAACAATGCCCAAGTGCACCCTCAGTCTGCTCCCTGGAAGAAATACCACCCCATGCATCAGAGAGACTCAACGCAGGCCCCCAGCTCTGGTCTGTAACGGCGAACATGAAAGCACAGTGGTTATAAGACATCAGAAGAACCATGAGCATAAAGCACATGGTGGAAGTCCTAACAACAGAAGCATCAATGCCATGGCAGTGACTAGAAGTGGTGGCATCTCTTTGTAGACTGAGCATGACTTGGGGCACCAGCCCAAGTCGCTCATGTAGAGCCTGACCTTGGGGCAGACATGTGACTGATGACAAACACAGGATATCTGAGGCAAGGGAGAGAAGGGGGTTTCCTCAATCTGTTCCTGTGTATTGCCTCCAGAGAAACTGCTCTGATCAGTGCTCATCCACTGAAGTTATTTAATATCAGCATCTCCTTAATCAGCAGTTGGCAACCCTGTTTGCATACTGAAAACACCTTGCCCTGTTTTCCAGAACAGGACATCCTGATTGCATTGGCCTGTGTTTTTGTATAAAACACCCTAGCTGATTCTAATGAGTAGTCAGGCTAATAATCCATCATCCTTAACATGTCATGTGGTGGGCTTGCTGGTTTGCAGGGACAGATGGGAAATTCCATAGACAGCAGATGTATTTTCCAGTGCTGGGAACATCTCCTGGAGTGGAGAAGGAAGGTCATCCTGCAGGTATGGGGCAGCTACAAATTGCAGACGGGGTACATTTCCATAAGATTCTTAGATAAACCAGTAAAAAACAATCTGGTAGTTCACTTGCACTTTGCAACTCAGGTTTTCTGTAAACTAGTTCCAAACAGAGATTGTAAGTCTCCTTTTCAAATACACATCACATCATGAGATTTTTATTTTCTAAGAAAAGTAGCTCAGAAGTAGTATGTAAGTCAGGAGTCAAACACGTTTTTGTTCTAAATCTTACTGTTGAAGTTCTTTAATATTATGCCCTTTTTCATTTCTGTCTGACAATTAAAGGGTTTGTGGCTATTTGAGACCTTCATGTGCAGTAACATCAGTATTTTAAACAACATTCAGTGTCTTTATCTTTTTGTTGTGAGAGGGGATGAGCTGAGTGCCTAACAGCTGAAGAACCTCCTTTGATAAGCATCATGATCTTGTTGTTAATGTGCCCCTTTCTCTTAAAACTGTGATAAAAATAGCAAATAAAAATACACAAATGCAATATATATATATATATATATATATCAACTGTCTTCTAGCTCATGAGGATTTTCTTCTAAATGCAACTTTCCAGAGCCCTAAAAGCAAGTGGTAAGAGTAAAAATCACCATTAATACAAAATAATAAGTAACAGTAGCTATTATTTATTGCCCACTTATTATTGTGTACATTAAAACACAACTTGGTTTCTGCAGCAACTTGTTTCTCCCCTGGGTGAGTGTCAGTGTGTTTTGTCTCAGAAATGGACACTAATTCTGCCTCCAGCTCATCAAAGTAAACCCTATGAGCACTGGAGTAAGCCATTTTACCTTCCCATTCAGCCCCCCTCACATCATCTAGGAATTCCTCAGTTCTCAGAAAAACCTTATTGGTCCTACCCACAAGGCTACAGGATGGGGAACCTGGAGTAAATAAGAAGCTACTTGTTCACTTACCCACAACATAGATGCGGTCCCGGAAGCTCACTGCATTGATGCACTTCGCTTCCACTGGCATGGGTGACTTTAAATTCCACTTATTGGTTGAAGGATCGTAACACTGAGTCTTGTCAGTGGCTAGTTTCCCATTGGGTCCACCTCCAATCACATAGAGCTTCTTCTTATGGCTGGTGGCTGCGAAGGAACTGACGTGGACAAGGAGGGGCGCGGCCTGCAGAGACACGGGCACCAGAAGAAGCTGTCAGTCATGCACCCCGATCCCTGGACAAACAGAAGCAAGGCCAGGAACCAGGGCACACAAGCCTGTGCACCCTCTGCCTGGAATCACAAGATCCATGTCTCCTGGAGACAGATGATCAAGCCCATCCTCCTCAGGCTCAGGTGAGGGCAGGTGTAGGTTGGAGATTTCCTATCTGTTTCTCTTGACATCTAGCTCATGGAGGTGGAGGTGGAGGTGGCACAAGAATGAATGCTCATAACAGATGAAACCAGCCAGTCAAAGGAAAAGGCTTTCTCAAACATGCATATTCATATTTCTTCATTTTGTAATATTTGCCGAGTGCCTACTATATGCCGGGCATTATCCAAGTGTTTATGTCCAGGAAGGAAAAACTGGCATTAGGGTTTCAAGTAGCTCTAGGCAAGTACTCTCCCGCTCTGAGCAATATGCATAGTTTTGATCAACTCAGGCATATGTTTCTACTCTGTGGACCTCAGGGCACTAAATGGGGATGCTAAGACCCTCCTGTCCATTAACATGGACAAAAGTCACAAAACAACTCTGATGGGACTTGTGAACTAAGAAACTGTTGGGCACAGGCCCTAGATGTGAAGTGCTCTCCAGATAGCTCTTTTATGGCTGACAGCCTGGACTGCATGCCCATGACCTGACTGCCTTTGTTTGTGGCCATGATGAGCATGTTTAATATTCCCCAAAGCTGGAACATGCTCGTAAGATCTGATAAGGAGAAAGCACATTTCAGATGGCAAATAACCTGGAGACACAGCGAGTGAGACCACTTTACTTTTTAAAAGTTTTGTCTTATCATGTAAGGGCACTTTACATGAGTTCTACATGTTTCAGAAAATGAATATGTAAAATACGGTATTGGCATCTGCAGCCACGGTACTGTACAGCAGATCCCTAGAGATCATTCATTTTGCAAAACTGATGCCCAGGGACCAGCTGCTCTTTACCCTTCCTTGAGTGTGATAGGTATTACTGGAGGCTGCTCTGCTGAAGTTTTATATGCAGCATGAAAAGGATTCAGGGATAATAGGCTTAAGAATAATGGCTGACTTTAAAATACTCCCAAATGACTCTGGGTTCAATAAACTGTCATAGAGACCCCTATGTGTCCAGTATGGAAAAGACTATGGTAGGTGGCATCTGAGACAGACTCTTGGTCAAAGCATGAACCAAGGTCAGAACCAAGCCGGTCCTGCACTGCTCAGAAGTTGGCTGGCCAGGAGAGAACAGGTACCTTGAAGGAAGTCACTTCTGTGACCTGATCCGCAATCTGAAGCAGGAGGGAACTTTGACTACTTATGGGTTCTCAGTGGGAACAGATAGGTCCTAAAGCGTCATACAGCTGACCTTTAAACAAAGGGGGTGAGGGCTTTAAGCCCTGCAATTAAAAATTCCCATATGTTATAGTGACCCCTCCATATATGCTGGTTCCACCTGGGGGAATTCAACCAAGCTGTATTGGTAGCTGGTAGAATCGTCAATGCGGAACTCGCTGATAGAAAAGAAATCCTATAAGGGAATTCATGAAGTTCACACCCCTATTCTTAAGAAGTCAATGGTGGTAGCTTTGAAGTAATAATACTTAGTGTCTCAGAGAAGTCATCTTCCTCACCTCTGACCAGCAGTTGTGGAAAGGGTCATATGTCTCCACATTGTTGATCCTCTGCAGGCCGTCAAAACCTCCGATCACATAGACCTTGCCTCCCAGCACCACCATCTTATGCCTCCAGCGGCCTATGTTCAAATACTCAATTTGAATCCATTTGTTGATGGAAGAATTATATTTCCAAACATCGTGTTGTGTTTCTTTGCCACCTAAAAGAGAGAGAGAGATCTTCAGGGGATTTTTTTTAATACTTTGCATTTATTTTCTCACATTGTGGTTAATTTTTGAACAATATTCAATTTCTTCCCTCAAGTGTAGTCCCTGCAGTTCTCCCACCACCATAGCACCTCTCCCCTTCATTGTTTTGACCCCTTTCCCTCCAGAGTTTTAAGAATGCACCAGATGCATGATAGCTTCTTCTATAATTTCCAATACGTCCCCTACCCCCCAAGGACAGTCAGAAGAAATGGTTTGGGGGCATTCTGATGGACAAACATAGGTGAACAGGGAATGCCAGTATAAGACAAGTGAATTACAAGTCACACTGTATCCTATGTTACCCCAGTGCTGTAAGAGCTCAGAGAAGAGGTGGGCTCTGGGGAGATGGCACCCAAATCAACCCAGTGAGTGGGACAGCAGGAGTCTCGGTTCACTGTTTTCGAAATGAAGGAAGCACTATTTCAGGTGAGATTGTCATGTCTTGGTAAGCAGACAAATTAGCAAGCAGCATAAGTTTTATCTTTGCTTATTTATTTAAGCAAAAACAAAAATACAAACCTGGAAGATGATCAAGAAATCTTACAAAATTCTCTCAGCTCATATCTGATCTATATAAAATGTGTGTGGGTTTTTCCTACTTCATTTTTTTTATTAAGCTTTTTTATTGATTGCATATATATACATACATGTATACATCTATAATACATCATCGTCTACCCTGACACCCTCCCATCACCTCACCACCCGTGCACCATATTAATCTCCTGTGCCCTCTCCCTCCCCCAGTCTCACCCTTTTCCCCCTCTCTTGTGCATCCTATTTTTTTTAAATTTATGTTTATTTTATTATATCATTGTTTATGAAGTATCTGATTTGTCCCATCAAGTGCAATCCCATACTTCTCCCACCACCATACTGGTTTTTCCTATTTCAAAACAAACTCTGTTTAAAAGAATGAGTTGATCACAATAGCTCATTTGAAAGAAAGTTGATCAACCTGTTTTCCTGTGTATTTCCTGTGTATTTTCTCTAAGCAGAAAATACACAATTCCATGAGGGAGAGAGACAAAGTAGAACTGATTTTGTTGGTGACTTTTATCAAATATTTTAATGGCTTTGCATTTCTACTTCTTCATTGGCAGTCTTGCCAAGTACCGAAAGCAACAGATGTACTTTTCAGACTATCAATGTACACCTGTGTGGCAATGAATGTCATTAATGATTCTCCATGTCACAGGCAAATACGGTGAAGCCTGGAAATCAAGACCAAGAACTGGGGTGAAGGACATATTCAGCTTTTGTTTTTATAGTGCTGCCCAAGAGCCTGCAAAGGGATCCTTGTTGACTTCCTCAAGCCCCGCCTACCACTACTATTACGAGGTGGGGGTTTTTTGGGTTTGTTGAGGTTTTGATTGTGGGGTCTTTTTGTTTTGTTTTGTTTTGTTTTATAGTCTGCTGTAGAATAATAATGTCACACTTTGATTTTATCTAGCTGTAAGAGACACTGAGTTTCTTCCATTTCTGTGACTATTTTGCTCATGTAAGTTTAACCATTTTTCTTTAGATTGTGGTCCTTTAGAGGTCTTTACTTATTCAAAATACAGTAAAATTCACCCCATTTTGTGGAACATGGAAGCAGGTAGAAAGATGGAGCTTCAGATAAGAGGAACACCTCCTATCTCTCTAGCACCCTCTGGCACACTAAAGGGTAGTCGATAGCATATCTCTCACCTGTAACCCAGCTTCCTAACCTCTTTGGAATGTCCCAAGAGACATATGACCTGTTAGTAATGATTGTTGCCCCCAAAGGTAAATTCTTCTGTTATTGCGCATCCCAGCATCCTGCCTACTGCATATCACATACGCTTTGCTACTTCCTCATTACATCATTGTAACGTTTCCTTGCTGGGATATATAAGTGGTTTCTCAGTTTCATTAAAGTTGGACCTGGACATGCTTCCCAGGATCCCCATTCTGTGGGCTATCCTCACAGATCGCTATCCATCTCTTCTGTCTTAATTTCTTCTTCATTCCACATGTGACTCCTAACACCATTTTAGTAGCATTAAAAATAATAAAATAATTATAAAGATTCAAAGCAATGGATGCCAATTATATTAAGTTTGGATCTGACTCCTGCCTGGTTTTTACCAGTGTGTGACTGTGGAGTAACATTCCATATAACTTTTCTAAATTCTTACTTTCTTTTCATTTGGGATCTGGAGATGAAAATCATCTACTTTATGGAGTTGATGTGCAAGGTGAATGGTAAAATGCTACCAAAGTGTAAGTTCACCCACAATGCTGTAAAAATGGTGACGATGCCATCAATAGCTAAAGATTAAGTTTTTACTCCATGACCAACACAATGCCTAGATATTAAAAATACTGTTGACTCTTATGAAATTGAAAGTCCAGTGTGTGGCATAAAATAACTGTAAATAAGCAAACAACTTAGAAGTAAGAAATAAAAAAGAGCAGTTGCTGCTGCTGCATCTAAAAATATGACCTAGCAAACTTGAAGGGAGAGGATGAGTTTAGGGGGGGGAAAAGCGTATTGTAATATACTAGTAATATAGTAACTGGCAACAGACACTAGATAAACTCCAGTGTCACTTTCCTTCTTCCTCTTTCCAGGAAGGACTGGACAAATTGCCTATACCCCCAGATGCTAGCACAACACAGTTCCCGGTTTAAGCGTCATGCTGTAACCTCTCTGGGGAAGATCACTTGAGCTCTGGGTTTCCACATCCTGACCCAATCAGAACCAAGTCATTTCATTCCCTTTCATCCACATTAAATCCAGAATGGTTGCCTGACCCTCGCTCAGGAAGACACCTAGTGCCAGGTGAGGGCTGCTTCCCTGTCACATGGCTCCTGCTTACCTGAGATGTAGACTTCATTTTTCAATGTCACGCATGCAAATTCCACCCACTTCTTGTTCTCTGTCTCCAGTTCGTGCTCTGTCATTGGGAGCTTGGCCACCTCCAGGCGGCTGCGCCTCAGGGGGTCCAGGCAAGTCACCTCTGCCACAAAGCGTTCGTCCTTCGTACAACCACCAATGATCATGAACACTTCAGACTGGAATTCATGCATCCTGGGCTTGGTGCGCTCCGAGATGATCTGGAAGGCAAGAAGGAATGCAAAAGACAGAATGACACATGCAGACTGGGGAGCCAGCACAGCAGGGCTCTTTCCCAACTCTGACACTGTGCCAACTTGTGACAGCACCTCCTTGAGCCTCAGTTTTGACATCTATATGATAAAGATGTCAGTGGGAACGTCTGTGTTCCCAGTGTCCAGCCATCTGCCAACATCTCACACTCATATCCAGCATCAGATAGTACCCGTGTGGCTGCCAGGTCTCTATCTGTAAATTGGCCCATCAACATTTATTTGCCTAGGGTGTCATCTTCTTGGAAGAACCATAAATTAAGTAACCCAGATACTATTTTTGTAGTGCCTAGTGCCATATTTGGTATATAGTTGGTTTTAAAGATTTATCTGAAAAGAATAAAAGTATAACATTAAAATATGTGGGATGCTGTTAGAGAAGTACGTTGGGGAAATTGTAGCATTAATGGCAATAACAGGAAAAGAGAAAGGTCTCAAATCAATGATCTCAGCTTTCACCTAGAAAAAGAAAATAAAATCATGCCCAAAGTAAGCAAAAGAAAGAAAACACTCAAAATCAGAGTAGAAATAAATAAAACAGAGACCATAAAAATAATAAAGAAAATCACATGAAGCCAGATGGTAGTTCTTTGGGGCATGGGAGTCGGGTGGGGGGATTAATAAAATTGATAAACCTCTAACCAGACTGATGGAATGGGGGGGGTGGAAGAGGAGACAAAAAGTACCTAGAATAAGATGTGGCATGACCACATACTCTGAGTTTTTAAAAGCTAAGGAATACTATGAACAACTTTATGCCAATAAACTCTGTCACTTCTATGAAATGGTAAAATTCTTTGAAAGACACAAACTACCAAAGGTCACTCTAGACAAAATAGATAACCTGAACAGAGCCTTATATTTAGCAAAGAAATACAACTTGTGTTAAAAACTCCTGAAGAAAACTTTTATTTTTGATAACATAACTGATAAATTCTATCAAATATTTTAGGATCTATTTACAGAGTGAGTGAATGACAAATGATCCAAGGAGAACAAGCAGAACTAGAAATGGACACAAGAAAAGGAGAAGGCTTCTGAGAGGTCTTGGGAGACCACTTTATGCCACATTTGACAGCTATTTGTACTAATGGCATAATGAAAAGTCTTGGTAGCCAATCCCAAGTTATAGTGATACCTATGTGAGAGTGTTCATGTGTACAAACTTAACACACTTTCCCTATATCATACTGCCTGGTGATTCTGTTCCTCTCCACACAGTTTATTCTTGTCTTCATAAAGTTTTGGATAAGACCTTTTTTTTAGGAAATGTTAACAAAAATCAGGCAATGTATTCAACTACCCTGGTACTCATTCATTCATCGATTCATCTGACAAGCATTTACTAATCATGCACTATACAGAAAGAACTCCCCAGAAATTCTAGAGACTAAAAGTCCAATAAGACATAAACATCTCCTAGTTTGGGATATTTATGAACGAAGAATTCATGTGATGGTTGGTGCAATGAGAGAGCAGCACACCAGATGCTATGGAAATGGAGAAGGTGATGCATGTACTTTTTGAAGCAAGAGTAGAAGATAACTAGATAAAGAGGAAAAGACATTTAAGTGGCACCTGCATTGACCTGGAAACTAAAAGAGCACACCCACACTTTGGGGGATGACAAGCAGTGCCTTAGTAGTGGATTGTAGTAGATGAAAGAAGTTGGAGGTGATGCTAGTGAAGGAAGCAGGAGGTAACATATGGGAGACTAAGCTCTGGATGCTTAGGTAGAAAATATGGACTTTATCCTAAAAGTGGTTGGACCAACCCAAGCGGGCGGAACTATTAGGCTTAAACTTTAGGTCATCCAGCTAATGAACTGGAAAGAAGCCATTGTGGAGGCAGAAAGGTGAGCTTTGAGGAATTTCCAGAAATTTAGGAAAGCAGTAGACAGTCTGTATCAAAGTAATGTCACAGGAGACCCGAGGCTTTAGCTTTTCCAGTATGGGTAAAGGACTAGGACAGTGTGGGACCCCGGTGGAATGATTCTGGACAAGGCACATATTGTTCCTGCAAGCGTCACTCCCACAAACCCAGCTGGGCCCTTACGCAACTGGGTAGAGGAGGAATGTGCCAGGCATTGTGTCAATATGTCCAGAACATCTTAAAAGTCCTTAGGAGGGCCCTGGCCTTAGGAGAGTCCTTGATAAATAGGCAACAATTAATGAATATGAAATTTCCATTCCTCACTTAATCCTCTCAATAATTATCCCAAATAAAGTATCATCCCCATTTTACAGGTCAGAATCCAGGGCTTCTGGAAGTTCCTGACTCAAACTAGAAATACCACAGCATCCTCTTCTCAATGCCCTAAGGACCTGTGAACCAGCTGCACCAATAACTTTGTGAGGCCTGATAACGTCACTTACTAGTTGACCAGTACTTCTCAACTCACCTCATTGCCAGAAAGGTGATACATCCGTGCTTCCTGAAGCAGTGGGAAGACCTCTGGACACTGCCTGATGAGAGGATCTGCCTCCACCGTTTCCACAAAGTACCATGGGTCCAGGAGTGGCAGGCGCACATTCTCCAGGACGTAGGGGAGCAGGCATAGGCGCTCAGATTGTTTGTGCCGGACCCAACTCATCACCATCTCAAACACCTGAGCCTCCTCTGTCACATACAGGTCATCACTCCTCAAGATATGGTACAGAGTGTCCACAGGCAGTTCCAGGAAGTCCTCAGAGTTTAGAATCTGCACAAAATTTTGGATGATGTAACCCTGAACCTGCTTCTTCAGCCTTTCCAAAGAGTGTGTGTCTGCCAGTCTCAATATTCCAACACAGTTTTCTGGATTCAAGGCTTCTGTGAGGAAACTGGCACAAGCATCCACCATCCGCAGAAACTGAGAGAACAGAAGGGTAGCAAGTTGGGTCAGAAAAGGATTATTCCACAAGGAAGCTTATCAGCAAACCATGTATGGCTTACATAAATAACTGACAATAGGAAACTCAACTAAATAAATAACATTCTTATTTTCACCAGTTCTGTGTTGGTAAGAAAACATGTTGTAAAAAAGAATATCAAATGATTTGAAAAATATTCACAGTGTATTGAGTTTAAAAAATCTATTCACAGAATCTGATTTAACCAGCAACTTACAGGAACTATAAGGAAAAGAGGAACATGTTACATGACACTACGGGAATACAATCAACAAAATCCAGACTGTGGAAACAGAGTCCAGAGTGCTAACCATTACACAATGGAACCCGCGACCAGACTGTGGAAACAGAACAACGAGTTCAGTTTCTTCAATAAATACATCCCAAGGGGGAAAGAGGAGGGAATAAAGGGAGAGTTTAAGGAGAAAAACAGATGTAAGAGACATATTAATCAATTGCAAAATATAAATCTTATTTGTATCCCTGACTTAAGCAAAATAATTATGAAAGTCAGAGAAATATTCACAACAATATTTGGTGACATAATGCAATTATTGCTATTATGGATATGTCTAAATATAGAAATTATAAATGTAAAGAAAAATATACATATATATTAAACTTATATTTTTAGAAATATATATAGAAGTATTTGCAGATGAAATGAGAAAAGCACTTGAAAAAAATTGTATGTATATTATGATGCTTTTTTATAAAGAAAAAATTTAAATTATGACCTTTTTAAATAAGGAACATAAGCATTAAAAAAAAAACCACAGAAAGACATACACCAAAGCAGCAACAAACAGTTGTTCTTCACCGTATATTAGGAATCTTGGAACAAGTTTTGCTGCAGTAACAACTCCCAGATCTTAGATGTTTACAATGATAAGTGTTTACTTCACACTCAAATTATACCCTTCATGGGGCTCTTCATTCCAAGATTCAGGAGAACAAAAAACCCATAGCTAAGATGTGTCATTTTTATGACAGGGAAAAATGGCAGAATCACACAAACACTCTAAAGACTTTTGCTCAGTTGGCCTAATGGCATTCACACATTCTATACCACACTCTTTAACAAGACTGTGAGAATTTTTCATTATTTTGCTTATTTGCATGCTTTAAAAAAATCTCTAAAATGAATAAGGACTTTGTAATCACAAGAGAATACATAAAATTATTGATGGGTTTCCATGTCTCACTTTTAAATCATCATGATTCTTGTAAGTCTATAAGTCACTATGTTACATGCACCCTACAGCTTACAAAGCATTTGCATGTCGATCACAGTATCTGATACTCATTCTGAGGAAAAGCGTCTCACGTACATCTGTTTATTCTTATTGGTTGTTTTCTAGAGTTTAGACTTGAAGGAGTCCGAGCTGCTACTTCCTCTTCTTGTCCACTGGATCCTCTAGAGGGTCAAGCTTTCAGTGTTCTTGGGTTGGTCAATTTATGGCAGGAGGGAAAAAAAGGAACCTGAGGGGCAGGTCTTCCAGGAGGACCCATCTGAGGCCGGGTCCAGTGAGAGTGTGGAAAGGACAGACCTGAACACAGAGAGCGCACCCTATGGAGAAGTGGCTTCAGTAACAAGAATGGGGGGAAACAGGGCTGTGAGGCCTGAATGGTGTGGATGGGAGCAGGACTGGTCTCAGAATGGATCAAATTGATTTTGTCTCTGACCTTTATTCCAGAACATCCTAAGGGTACACATTTTTTAATTGGGGAGGATCAACCCTAGTTGCAAAATATTATCCTTCCATGTCAGACCACACCTTCTAATGATTGGTTTCCAGAACACTGAAGGTAAATGCAATGTAAGGGGAATGATTCTGCCTCAGCTCACCCTGCCTGCTGTCACCAAGCACCCGTTTGCTACTCGCTTGAGCAACTGTGGAGACGGTTGAGACTGAGAATTCTAACACCTGTTTAGTTGTCTGCAGATTTTCAGTTTGAGCGTAAAAATACACAACCAAGATCAAGCCTCAGTGAATCCGTGACCAGAGCCTCTGAGGCAATGCCCACAAAGATAGATACCTGCGAGGGTTTGAAGGGAGCTCACTTAAGGGGGTGTCTTCCAGTGCAAAGGAGCAGGTGCATCATGTCAGTGTTTGTGTGGCAAGAAAGTGATATGAATACTAAGTAGATTTTCTAAACAGAAACTATTTCTGGGGACCACTTAACAACCTGGTAGCTGTGGCTGCCTTTGAGGAGAATTGGTGTCTGACCACAAAGGAAAAAAAATCTCTTTTCACTGTTTATCTTTTTGTCCCCCCCTCAAATTGTGTGTCAGATGGAGGAATTACCTTTTTAAAATCAATAAAATTTTTCACTAATAGAGAAAACACTATAAGAGATATATGAAAATTGCAGTGTTATAGAATAATTATTGTTTTTCAGACTTTACTGTAGAGATCAAGTTTTCTACTCTAAATGTAAAGTTGCTTTTAAAATTAGGGAAAAAAATAAAGTAACTACCTTGGAATGCAATGGCACAATGAAAAATAAAAAGGAAATGTAAAAAATGAAATGAGCTCCGACTATGTGTCAGTCCCTGCCTACTAACTAGTTCATTTAATCCTCATGACATGATGAAATATTTATTTACAGTCATTCCTGTTTTAGAGATGAAGAAAACAGATTCAGAGAAGCAAACTTATTTCTTCAGAGATTTTTAACTAATAAGAGGAAGAGCCAAAATTTGAAGCAATCTTATCTGATTCTGAAAATGTATGTTTTTTACACTTTTTCAAGCTGCCTCAGGTCAAATAGTGTGTGCATGGGACAGGACCTGCAAGATGACAAGTCTGATTTGCACACTTCACTAGAGTGTTCAAATGGTCTGGTTGACGTAGTCTCAGGAAGAGCTGACCTACCAGATGCCAATCTCTGCCTGTCTGATGACTACTGATGAGCAAAGAAGGAAACCATGAAAGAGAGTCAAGTACTAAAGTTCTCATTTGTTAGATACATTGACCCAGATGCATCTCTTTCCACTCAGGAAGCATTTGCTCATCCATTAATCCACTTGTTCATTTGTAGGGTATGTGCTGAGTGTCTGTCTCTTTACTGTTGCCAGATCAGGGGAGGAGGCAGAAGGTCATCAAATAATCACATCAAAAGTATAGAATTGCAACTGCTATAAAATGTATGTAACAAAGTTCGGTGAGCAAACTGAGAAAAGTCCTACTCCTCTTCCCAATCTGTGCACAATCTTACTCTAGGTCACCAACTGGACTCTCCCTGAAAGAAACCCCCTCAACCAGGCCCATCCATTTGCCTTCTTCAAACATCTCTAAGCTTGCCCATCACATGTCTTCCTGTGCTCATGTAGTTTCCTTTACTTGGCCCGTTTTTCTTCCTCATCACTGTTAAAATCCTATTCTTTTGATCCAGACAAGTTTAACTTAAAGCTTTGCTTTTGAAGTAAAGTTTCCGGATAGCTCATCCCTATTTCTACTGAGCTACCCCACTCCTACCTTTAAGTTTACCTTAAAAATGTAAACATACTTGCGAAAGTTGTGATTATTATAGCTATCACTTAATCTAAACCACGTTGTTCTCTTCACTCAGAGTTGTCAAATCTGGGACCAATAAATGGGCTGTGAACCCCTGCAACTGTATGCAACTGTATTCGTTTGCATGAGTGGCATCTCTCTGGGAACTAATCTTGCACGGTGCTGTGATGTGAATTGCTCTGGCAACCAGTCACCCAGGACTGAAGCCAACACAAGAGGGAGAATCAGTCTGACAGGTCAGAAGAAAACAGAACCGGACCCTTAATCAGACTGTGCTTTAAGCTTCCCCTGCCTCTGGACATTTGAAATTCTGAGTCATTTCTTGCCTGAGAAGAAAAGAAGGAAATGGAAGAAGAGGAAAGGGAGAAGAGGAGAAATCCTACCTATTCATGAAGTTCTTTCTCAAAAGCCACCTCTTCCTTCATGGCTTCTTCAGGTGCCCAACAGGGAATCAATTCCTCCCTCCTCTCTGTTCCACGGGACAACCTGCTGGCCCTAAAGTGGACCACTGATTACATCGCTGTCTTGTTTTATGGTCAAACATCTCAGGGGCAGGTTCTAGGTCATATTTGTGTTTTTATATTCAACAGCACCCAGCTCAAACTCTGGCAAAAGAAGGGGGTAAAAAAAAGAAAGGAGAGAGACAGAGAGAAAATATTTTTCAGATACCTAGTATGGACCAAGATCTGTGCTGGAGACTTTCTTGTTCTTTTATTTAATGAACAAATTTTAACACATATATTTTATTTAACAAGTAATAACAAGGTACATGTGAGCATTGTCAGTTGTATATTAGAAGGGAATGGAGAATTCAAAGAGTTAAGTCTACTGCCCAAATTATCAGCTGGTAGTTAGTAGGATGACCCTGGAGATCATAGCCAGTTCTCTTCTCACTAACCATCACAGTGCCTCTGGAACTGTCCACTGTAGAGCAAACAAACATCCAAAAGATTCTGAAGTGTTTATGTTCCTCGCAAAATATGCTTCAATAAACACAGCAAGTAAGAAGTACAGGACAGTCTCATGTGACCCCAGCCACAGAGAACTTGTCACTGAGCAGGGCAGCATAGGGGGAAAAAAATCAATTTGTTTTGTTTTTTTAAATGCTTTCTTCCTAATATTCAAGATGATTTACGACTTAAGGATAAATTTTCTGACTCAAACTGTCCCACTGACACTTGAACTTGTTTATTAAAGCTGAGTGATGGCAGAGGTTGGCAATAGCCAGCCAACTTCCTATTTGGGGGGGTCATGTGAGCAAAAGGTTACAGCCAGGCACCTGATTCTCAGGCAGGAGGCTGAAAATATGAACAAAGAAACCACTTGAGATATGAATGCAGTTCCCATGAGAAGTGTCTGCCTCAATACGCAACCCCTGCTCCCCATCTCCTCTGCTTCCCTTTATGATCTTTAGAACTTGTAGTCCTAAAGGGCTTCATGAGTATGATTTCACATATCCCTAGAGGTTCCTTCAATCCTACACCAAAGCAACTGAAGTCAGCTGTTGCTCCAAATTGACAAGTCCACTGACCATAGTTCCTAACTGACCTTAGAATTCTTGCTATAGGTGTATAAAGATACTGGTCAAGCTTCAACAAATCAATGTATGTGGAGAGGTAGTAGTTTCTTTATGAGATTAATAAAATTCAAATTTATTTGATTTCTAAATTCCTTTTAATTCTTTTGTCTTCTCAGACATTGCAGTCATGTGCCTCATGACACATCAGTGAAGGACTAAATATGCCAGGGCAGTGCCCTGGTGCCTATTGCCCAGTGGCACAGTAGCACACGCTACCATGTACTCAGGAACCATAGGAAGTCCTGGCTGATTCCACTTCTCTCCCAGTTCACCCTCCTGAATTGCTATGCTCGCTAAATGAAGAAGTGCTATCTGAAGAATAACATACACTGTGATGTATACACACAGCTACAAAATTGCCTAACCACACTTTTCTCAGAACTTACCCCATCTTTAAGTGACACATGACAGTAGATAAGAAAAGTAAAGCTTTTCTAAATATAGATCCTGGAGGATCTATATTTGTTTTAAAGAGGTGATTTATAAAATGTACAAAATTGTAAATCGCCACTGATCCTAATTTTCTACTCTTGCCTCTCTTCTCTCTCAAGTGATATACCCACCTCAGACTCCAGGGAGTATACTCTTCCAAGCCTGTGATGTCACTTCAGACATTCAGTCCTTGTTCAACACTGGGCCAATAGGCCTGCTGGTTCCTGGATACTAGCTGGAGTGGGCAGGTAGAAAAGGAACTAAGGCATGTGGAAGCCAACTCAGTAAGGAGGGGCAAATGCTGAACTAACTATAGAGGTAGGCAGACCTTAGAAGTGGAATTAAAGGAAAGAAAAGGGACAGTGCTTAAGGGTATGGAAAGTCTGGCCAAGATCCAGGCCTCTGTGGTCAGTGGAGGTACCTGTGAGGGAAACACCACGCAAGCAAGGATATATATGAACGACACTAAGACTCCAGAGGCAGGTAACACAGCTGGGGCTAAGTGACTCAGCTCAGGTACAAGATGCAGGCCAGAGAGGACTCCACTGTGATGGTTAAATGAGATAACACTGTTCTGGATGTGGTCGAAGGTTAGGATGGTGTGTGCATGTGTGTGGGGGGGGGGAGGGACAAAGGAGCAGATACTAAGAAATCACAACCTCGGAAGCAAATCCATGGGGAGGTTAGGTAGATAGGTAGAAACCCTTAAGTCTTTGAGTACTGTTCTCTCTGCCTGGAATAACTTCCATGCAACCCAGCTTCTTAAAATTCTACCCCATCTATGAAGTCCAGCTCAATGTTACCTTCTTCAGATCCAGAACATATCTGTCCTCCTACATTCTGCCTTGGGGTCTGGTTAGATTGCCCCCTGAGTTGGAAGTTCATTAGGAATAACTGATTTTGAGGTTCGGGGGCAGTGGATGAAAGCAGGTATAGGAGTTGGAATTTCTGGGATTAGGCTCCAGATGAGAGTCCATCACATGTCAACATTTGTGTTTTAAAAACAGAGGCAGACACACCACCACTTCAATAGCCACAGTAGTTCTGGGTTAGTCTGTGTCTGACCAGCCACTCTCTGGCTGGGGACAGCTGCCGCCCCTGTTCCACACAATCATTGTGACCCAAAAGCCTGTGATCAGAAGTGCAGATATATCAGAGGTGCTGCAACTGGACTGGTGCATTGTGGGGAGGAATTCATTGTTACTGATACATGAAACCAAACACTTCAGGTACTTCAATCTGGGCCAAATGACCATTCTTCCACTTAAATGTGGTGAAAAACATGGGCTGTGCCACACACCCAGTGAGCCATCTAAAAACAAAGACTGCAGCCCCCACTCCAAATGCAGGAGACTAAAATCTTCAGCATTTCAACCTTTATTGTCTTCTGTGCAGAGTACACGCTGTACTAATTCGATTATAAGAAATTAGCAAAACCACTTACAGCTTAAATTTTCATTTATATTCTATTCCATGCCTGTCTGCCCCATGTTTTTTCTCCTCAAAATACATTCCTTTAAAAAAAATAAATCTGTGGGAGACATGAAAAATCATAATAGCAAATGGAAACAATGAGTTGGAATGATGTGTGCATGGGATAGAAGGGCAACCATACTGCAATCACTGATACTGGCAAGATGATCTCTATTTCCCCTTCTGTATTTCTGATTTTGGAACAGGGGTTCTAAAGAAACACAAATCCATTCAAAGAAAAAATAGTCTTGAAAACACAAAGTGAGCCGGGTATGGTGGCACATGCCTGTAAGCTTCAGCCTATGAAGCGGCTGGGCCTAGGGATCATGGTTTGAGTCCCACTCAGGGCAACACAGTGAGACCTAGTCCCAAAAAATAGCTGGGCATAGTGGCGCACGCCTATAATCCCAGCTACCTGGGAAGCTGAGGCTGGGGATTGCTTGAGTCCGTGGTACCATGGGTAACATGAGCCAGTGGTTCCACGGGCAAAAAAAGCGAGACCTAGTCTCAAAAAAGAAAACACAAAGTGATTTCACACTATAAATTTCTGTCCTTCTGGTGCCTTCAAGCATGAAAATATTGCCAGTTTTCTATATTTGAGATTATAAATCAAGTAGTTCAGAAGCAATAGAAATCAGAAAGTGGCTTAGGTAGCTATTTTGAAATAGCACTTTTGTTTTTATAAGAATTAACACATAGAAAAATGAGTAAAATAGTTTTAGAGGAGTCTTAATATTCTTTGTCTAGAAAATGAATAAGATTTAGAAAATTTCAGGTAAAGAATTACCAGAACAGAAGAATCAATAATAAATAGATTATCTCTACCTGTCTCTCTATCCTTTCTCTTTAATAGTAAACTCTGTAAAGGTCACCACTTAGGAGAAAACGAAATAAGAGAAAGTAAAGAAAAGGAAGGTATTTATGGCAAGATAATTTCCAGATATATTAAAGATTTAAAATTAAAGTTGTAGACATAACAAGACTAAATGGAATTGTGTAATGAATAAATATATCATCAAACAAAGGCAAAAACCATCCAGGAAATGACGATAAATCTGATATATAATACTAGTTTTAAACATTTGTGTATTAAAAAGCCTATAAGAAATTATACATCCAATGAACAATAAGAAGGACTTACAGCATTATAACAAAGATTAGAGTCTTTATTGCCTTAAGAGCTTTTATAGCTGTCTTGAAAAATCAACCAAAAACTGAAAGGAGAACAAAAAACTGAAACAAACTCCATCCTCAGTGAAACCAGGAGACATCAGTAACCACAAGCCACACAATATGAACTGGTGAGTGACTTTTCTGAGAGGAGAGAAGTCAAACTAAGTCCCTCCAGAGACACAAATTTACCCTTCAGAACAATCATAACAAAAAGGAGTCAAGAATATTAAAGTCTTAAAGAACCAGAAGGTGAGAGTTGGTGAGGGGTTAATACCAGGAAGTTGGTGTAAGAAGTTACCCCTCCTGATCCTCTCTACCACCTGCAGTCTAACAACTGCACTCCCATTGGAGAAAAAACATTTATCCTCTGAGAAATTGGAGAGGTTCAGGGCTCAAGACTCAGAAACAGAAAATACATGAGGATATACTGAAAATGAGGAGGCTAAGTGGAGATTTGTAGATGCACACACACCTACACATCCAGGACAAAGTACATTCAACTGTCTTGTAACCCCCAAGCAAGATATTGAAAGCCCTTATCTGGAGAAACTGAACAACCCTAGGAAAAGTTCAATAACTATGCCATTTGAGGATCCTTGGTTCCCCCTACTCCCAACCCCGAAAACAACTAGCAAGTCACCTGATAATCCGGGTAAAACTCTCTAGTTTATGAACCTCCCATCTTACTCCATGTGTACTGAGCATCAAACAGGCATATTAAGGCTCAATCTTAAATATAACAGGACTTGGGAGGATCAAATAATCAAAAGAGTATTTGAAGAAACCATCTTTGGTGACTTATGGCCATCCAAAAGATGTATGCTTGTCATAATCTTCCGAACAGTATTATCTTATACGCTAGAAGAGTGGATATTACTTTACTTGGCACAAGGTGTAATTAAGGATCTTGAGAGGAGTGGCTTATATGGGTGGACCCTAATGCAACCACATAAATCTTTATTAAATTCAGAAATGGAAAAGGAAGTATGAAGAGTTGGCGGCAACATGAAGGTGCGTGCAGTGATCAGAATGGTGTGGCCACACTTGAAGGAACACCAATAGCCACCAGGAACTAGAAGAGACAAAAAATAGATTCTCCCTTAGAGCCTCCAAAGGGAGTAGCACACTACTGACCTTTATTTTGGACTTATGGCCTCCAGAACTTTGAGAGAATAAATTCCGTGTTTTAAACCATGTCATAGGTAGTAATTTGGTACAATGGTATCCCTGAAAAAGCTGATGCCCTCTTCAAGGAGAAGAAAGCTGGAGACCTAAACTAACAAGGGGAGTAAAGGAACTCAAAAGAGTGTAGTAGAGGATTTCAAATATATTATAATGTTCTCAAAAAGTAAGAATAAAATTCTGTTTAGATAAGAAAACTATTGAAAATCAAAGATAGGGTGAAAGAAATTTGAAGTTAACTGCAATGTTGAGTGATAAAGCTGAGGAAATCTCTTAAAAAGTAGAAAACAGTTGAAACAGTCAATAAGAGAAAAAGAAAGAAAAAAATTAAATTCAGGAAGTCCATAGAAACTGAAAACAATTGCTCCATAGGAAAAAAATAGATAAAAAATTAGAAATAATGAAAATATTTCCTACAACTGAATATATGAGTCTCTAAATTAAAAAAAAAGTGATTACAATACAGGTAAAATAAACAAATTGAAAAATGTGTCCAAAAGAAACCTATTTTTATATTCAAGACATGGATCAAGGCCTTCAAAATATACAGAGAAAATTATTTTCAACCTTGAATTTTATACCCACCAAAATAAAAAGCAAATGGTGAAATAAAAGCATTTTTAGACATTTAATCTCTAAATATGTACAGTTTCCAATGTAAGATATTAAGGCTTGGAACACACAAGAAAAAAGAAGGCATGGGGCCCAGGGAAAGAAAACTCAAATAGAAGAGGCAAAAAGGCAAATGACAACTGAGCAGCAGGATGTAGGAACAAACACTTAAGAATCAAGAAGGAAGACAGGGGGAATAGAAGTTATATAAAATTCAAATGATGAGAGATAGCAAAGGACACAAATTATTTAGAAAAATATAAGTGAATAAAAGAGGAAACACTTTAAAACAAATGAAAGTAATTACTTCTGAAGAATAATCTGAGTGTAGGAACAAGAAATTTATGCTTTAAAAAAAACTTCTAGCTATAATTGACTACAATAATGGTGAATGGAGTGATTCTACTCAAGGTTATTGTTGCAGAAGGAATATATTGCTTTATAAAAGATGTTTCGCAAAAAGCATAAAGAATTCAGTAATTGAGGTTCCTTCATGACTTCAGAAGGATATTCCTAAGTTTAAATTGTTGGAGTAGTAAATAGAGGGCATGCGATGGAGATGCTGAACATAAAGCAGCTAAACCTCTTCCTCCACAAAGTAAAATATATTTCTATTCCTGTCAGTAAGGTTGAGTTTATAAGCAGGTTAGGATAGAGAAAGGGGGTGGACTGGATGTGTGGGTGATGATTGATTTGGACACAGCAACAGGTACACATGACCAGTCCTGCTGGAAATAATTCACTCCGTGTCTTTAAAATGTTCTAAGGAAACTGCAATAATTAAATTGGTTAACACTGCCACAAGCCATTAACCAGAATTCATTATGGTTTCATGGCTGAGTTTTCCACTTTTCCTCTTTGATGGACTTGATTCTGTTGAGATCCAGTCTCAACAGAGATTACACCATTCTTCATGATCTTGATCATGGACCCCCTTGTTCCCCAACTTCTTAGGAAGAAACCCAGAATGCTTCCCATTTCCTGCAATTGTTGACCCACAGATTACCCAAGAGGTCACCAACTTTCAAACTCCCAAACCATGGATAAGATAGGCTGCTTGTCTTGAGAGCATAAGGTGACCTGTCTCTGGGTTATCATAAATCTCAACATGCTCAGGGAGTCCATTTTTGTTGTAACCCAGCAGGATCATGTTCAAGATTTAATCTTAGACCTAAGTAAAGACTTAGAAAATTTGGGGTCATTGTGGAAACAACTGACATAATCAATGGGTCTAATTATTATGTGAAACTAATGCAATTAATATAATCAGATTGAAGCATCAAGTGCAAGCAATATAAATTAATTCTCATTTTTTGTAATACTGCTCCCGACCTGCTCTTCTTTTACAGGCAACGTGAAGGGATATGAGGTCCTGTTTCCCCTCAAATCTAGACTCTGCTATTCAAGATACTGCCTGCTACCATGACAGAAAGTCCAGGGCTCTAGTCACAGCCTTATCACTTTCTGCCATGTGCCCTGCTTTCTCCACCTATAAGGTGGAAGAGAGTAGCTATCTTCCTGGACTGTGCTCATGAATAGATGTTTACACACAGAAAGTCCTGACTGCAGCTCCTGGCTCAGCTTCGGTGTCTGTAAACTGTAGCCATTGTTTCTGGAACCAGGAAACAATTGTAGGTCTGAGGCATCAAGCTTGCATGGCTTTACCTCCTTCCAGACAGGGACCTCATGTAGCCAACCAAGCAGCATCTTCTTACTTTAAAGCAAGTGCAGCTAAGTGTGTATATGTCACAGGTCCAGATCTGAGAACCAAGCCAGACTGGCCTCTGAGGAGTAGCCACAGAACAGCACCAAACCTGTGTGTTCACATACCTGGAAGAGGTTAGCAGCTTCCAGGACCCGCTGGACGTTTTGCTTGGTGATAAGTGCCTTGCTGGTATAGGTGTAGTCCAGAAGGGTGTGCATGGTCTCAGCATCCACTCCCTTGATAATGATCCTCTTCTCATACTTTTCTTTTAGATCATTACAGAACATAGCCCTGGAAGAGAAAAGAATGAATGTGAGCCCTACCATGACCCTTGGTGTCAAGCCTAAAGAGAAGACCTGTCTGCCCAGTGGGGCAATGGCATAGCTAAGGATAAATAGAGTATCCAATAGGAATTAATTCAATAGGAACTAGACAGCATGTTGAAGGTTCTAGCAGGGGAGCCAGCTACTATCAAACTGATGGAAGAATGATCTCTGTTAGGGGAAGCCCATTCTCTTGCCCTGCATGAGAAGCTTCAGGAGGGAGGAGACACCTGCCCAGCCAGCCAAAGCAAGCCCTGCAATCAATTGGGTAACAATCACTCAGATGCAACCAGATCACCCTCAAGTTCTCCTCATCCAATAGGATCAGGGTCCTTATAAGAAGAGGAAAAAACTGAATATCTTCCCTCTCCCTCTCTCTCTCTCTCTCTCTCTCTCTCTCCCTCTCTCTCTCTCTCTCTCTCTCACACACACACACACACAGTGACTGTCTAGAAGCCAGGAAATCCCCACCAGAAGTCAACTGTCTTTAGCACCTTGATCTTGAACTCAAAGCCACTAAAATAGTGAGAAAATTAATTGCTGTTGCTTATATCTCCTATTGTATGGTATTTTGTGATGGCAGCCCAAGCAAAGATCAGCAGTCTCTCCCCAGCACCCAATGGTTCATGCCCTAGCAGGGATACATGTGCATGAGGAACAATTATAACAATCTGTGTGGGCCATAGAACACCCATGCCAGGGAGCCAGGAGAAGCTCCTCATAAAGAAAGAAGATGTGAACATTACATATAGGACCTCCAGGTAATGAGGCCCTATGCACAGTAAACAGATGTGAGAGTGTGGGTGTGTAGAGGATCCACAGACTATGTGGTTTGACTGGAGTCCAGAGCATATGAGAGTGGGTGGTGAGAGATTAGTCTGGAAAGATAACCTGGGTCTTGGTTATGAAGAGCATTGGAGGTAGGCTGCAGAATTAGGTTTTTATTCAGTGACCAATAAGGAGCAGGGTCCAAAAAGAACATTTTTCAGGACTGTTCTCACTTTGGTGCGTTGGCAATGGGCACCACTGGAGTCCAGCATTAGCTGCACCCAGGCAAAGTTGGGTGACTTGTGATGGTGCCAAAACCTTTTCCCAGAAATGGTATGGGTTTGAGTAGCAGCCACACTGCTCAGGGACTTCTCTAACCAGTTGTCACAGAACTTTCTGAGCTGTGGGTACAATGATGTCTTAGAATACTTTTATTTCCCTGTCAAGTTTTGAGACGGGAAGATCCCAGAGTGGAGCTGGTGACAGAATCTACTTCCCAAAACCAGGACTTTCATCCCAGCAGAGGTGGTTATACTCATATGTCCTATACTTTCTCTCTTTCCCACACTGCTTATTTATCTCTGGGTATCACTGGGACAAACATCAAAAAGTCAAAAGAGAGAGAAACATTGAGAAAGAGACAAATTACTTGACTGGTAGACTTTTTGGATTTCTTTTATTAGCCAAAGATATCTTTTCCCTCAGATCTCCCTCTGTCCCTTTTCCCCATCCTTGTTCCTTTAATCAACAATTAAATTTTCTCTCCTCCTTCCTCTTCTCTCTCCCCTCTACTTCCCTCTTTCTCCTCATAAGAGTGGAACTGCATGAAATAAAGAACAAATGTGAATTCTTTAAAGTTAATAAATCCCAGCTTGAATCCAGAGAGGTGGTGATATTATTTGGGCAGGTAATAGAAGTATAAATCACTTTCTTCAGATTTAAATACTCTGAGCTATTTGAGCTAAGAAATACAAACGACCAACATGCATATGAAAAAATGCTCAATATCACTTATAATTAAGGAAATGCAAATCAAAACTACAATGAGATACCACCTCACACCACTAAGAATGGCATATATAAAAAAAAATCAGCAACAAGTGCTAGCGAGGATGTCAAGAAAAAGGAACACTTTTACACTGCTGGTGGGAATGCAAACTGGCCCAGTCACTATGGAAAGCTGTGTGGAAGAACCTCAAACTACTGAAAATAGAACTATCATTCAATCCAGCAACTCTACTTCTGGGAATCTACCCAAAGGACAAAACATGAATTCAAAAGAACACCTGTACTCCTATGTTTGTTGTAGCACTATTTACAAATAGTCTAGATATGGAAACAACCCAAATGTCCCCAAGCAGACAAATGGGTCAAAGAGTTATGGTATATTTACACAATGGAATATTATTCAGCAATCAAAAAGACCAAATATATGTCATTGCAATAACATGGATGAAGCTAGAAGGAATCATGCTAACAGATGTAAGTTATAAATGATACATGCTGAATGGTATCACTTATGTGTTGATATAGGGAAAACAAACAAAAGCACAAGAAAAAATTAAAACTGACAACAGAACTAAAGCATACAGCAAGGGAAGGTGAGTGAGGCAGGTGGCTATCAGGGGAGGGATGAACCCAAGAGATCAGGATATTTGTTCATGGATAACATGGTGCAAAAATGTCAGGGTATACAGCAATGTAAAATAATATATAAAAATATATAAGTGCAACATATATATGTGCAATAAAAAATATATAAGTGCGAAAAAAAATGAAATGAAGACATCATATTCCTCTTCCTGCTACAGGTTTCATTTGCTGCTCCCTTAGCAGATCCACAGAATCATGCTGGCAAAGTTGGAGGCCCACAAGAGGTGCATAAGAGAGGCAAGGTATCTTCTTTAGAAACAGCAATCTCTACTACATATTATTACAGCACTTTGTAAGGCAAACCACATTAGTTTCTTGGATAATTGTACACAATTCATTAGTGAAAGACTGAAGTAGAGGGTAAATGAATTTCCCAAGGCCATACAGGTTGCTGGCAAAAGAATGGAACCAGAAACTTTAGATTGCTGGTCTGCAGCTCAACTAAGCACTAACACAAGGAAAATCAGCAGTGATCCATGCCATCTTTTAGAGGTCAGCTCAGTGTCAGTGCTGAGTGAACCCCACCAAGTTTTGCTCTGAGAACCCAACTGGGTTAGCTGCTAACCATTTACTCATTAACTTACTGATGAAATAAATAAAACTTCAGTGTAATAAAAAGAAATAACATGTAGCGAGACCTACTCTCTAAAAAAAAACAAAACTTCTAAACAGAGAGTGACCAATTCTCATGAGACTTTGTAAAACAAAGGTGGTTATTAAGATCCTCATTTTGCAGTAGAAACAGTCTCACAGCTGAGAGTCAGTTGCCCAATATTTAGGCAGTGAGTCAGGCCAACCCTGAAATAAAACCTGAGCCAGTGAACTCACCTCCCACAACAGCCATGGAAACATCTACAGTTCCAACAATCTTCCGGAATAAAGTCAGATGCTGGCCTCAAATACTGTCCGCCATACTTCATTCAAGTCTCCGCTCAGATGTTACTGCTTCAGAGTGGCCCTCTCTGACCCTACCCCAATCTAAAATAGTCACTCCCTGACACATCACCTTTTTTTTCTTCACAACCTAGTTACTACGTGAAATTACATCACGTATCTATTTGTTACCTAGTTTGCATGTTATGAAGAAAGGACTATTGGATGTCAAGTTAAAGTCTTTGATCAAAGAGGTTTCACTGCAAAGAAAACAGGGAATCAGCTGATACAAGCAAGACCTAGCAGAGGATGATGTCACTCTCTATGGTCCCCAGAACCTCTAAGCAGAAGCCATCAAAACCTGCCAAAACCAACCAAGGGGAGCACATCAACATTTGGCTTGGTTCCATTTCTGACCTCCAACTTTGGGGTCCTGCCCACATCCCTTCAGCCTCTAAGCCAGCGGGTCTCAAAGTATGTTCCTCAAACCACCTTCCTCAGAATTCCTGAGCTGCTTGCTAAAACTGGAGAATCCTCACCCTGCCGAGACCTACTGAGTCAAAATGTCTGGCAGTGGAGAAATGATGTGAATTTCATTAATCTCACTAAGCCACCACCCAATAATATTTTTGCAAATCATCCTAGAGAGAGAGGTCATCTCACTTCCCAAACAGGGTCTTTCAGCTTCCCTTGTGAAGGCTGGAATTAACAAGGAAAAAGTCAAGGTCAAGGAAACAACTGGTTCATGTGCTGGGAGAGACATGCTGTTTTAATCTGTTCACTGTAGATTCTTCTTTCCTCTTCTGAGATCCATGCTTTCCAGAGTTTCATGAGACTGGGGCTGCCTGTCAAATGGGGTAAGAGGAAGTGCTCTTCCATTTTCCAACCTGGGGAGTTCAGGTGGAAGCAGTACCTGTTCTGGCCTCTGAAGTTTTTTGTAGCTCAGCTGCACAGATGGGGTCCCTGCAGCTTAGATTCAAATACCACAGTTCATTAGAACTAAGAGTTCTGAAACAGGATGTGGTGCCAAAGCCCTATTAATAATAAATAATGTGCCACTCTTTGTTCTTACTTGCCATACACATGCAAACCTCACACATCTGGAGGGGTATCTACAGAGAAGGATTTAGAGGTTCATTGCCCTCTCCATTTCCACTATGGAAACATGACTAATAGCACTCTTCCTTCTCTCTCTCTCTCTCTCTCTCTGAGGTGTGGAGCCAAATTTTAAACCCCAACATGCTGGATTAGTCTTTATTTCCCATGGACAGAAGCATCTGATCTCAGGACAGAAGTACCTGACTCTACACATCATCAGGCCTCCAAATAACTGCCTCTGTCAGGTTCCTTATCCAAGTTCACCACCCCACATAGACACCACACATGTATGTCTCGGGGACCCCATGTTCTGATAGAACCAGTGTACCTCCCAGAACCATTGGCCTGCTGCTGAGACTTCAGCATGCCAGGTAACTCACCCCAACCAATTTATGATCAAAAGAACATGTTCTGTCTTGCAAGATCAGGCAAGACAGAACACCAATCACAGCGAATGCTTGTGGTCAGATTCAGTAATGATTCAGCCATACAGACACATATAATGAATAGGCCTTGTTTTGCTTGCTCAATATCATTCCTAATCATTTTGGTAGGAGTACTTAGATTTTCCTTTGGGGAACAAGCCTCCCTCTAATATACCCTGGGTATATTAGAGGATAGTTTGGGTGGAGCAAGGCCTAAACCAGGGGTGAACATGCTCTGTGTCCCATATTACATCTCCTAAGCCATGTGATTGCTTCACAGATGGGCATAGGGAAAAACCTGTCCAATAAAAGCCAATTCCAAACTTTTTCTGGAGTTATCAGGAAAGGGAAGCATTTTTCCAAATGGGATTGCTGAGGTGGAAGAAATAAAAGTTCAGAGTTGCTGGAGACCTTGCTGCCATGTGTGAAGATGCTTCCTGAGAAAGAAACCAACACAGAAGAAATAGAACCAAGAGAAGCAGAGAAACTGAGTCCTATGGCATTCTTTGAGCCTAAGTGTCCAACTAGACCTAAAACAAATACCCCTAGACTTTTTAAGTATTTGACAAATAAATTGTTGTTGTTTTTAATACTTGAGCCACTTGGACCTGAAGAGCGGCCATTTGCAATGCAGAATACTAACTGACACAATTGGGCAAGAGAAACCCAGAATAATAGATGATATAGTTGCCAAAGTAGGTCGAATAAAAGCGACTAGGAAAAGAAGTGTTAAAGCATGTCAGGATTGGCATACAAGGCCCTTCACAGTCTTGTCTGTGTGCTTCCTTCCTCATCCCATAATGCAGCTCCACCCAGTGACCAGCAGTTTCCAGCATATGGCTCTCTTAACACAAGCACTCTTGGCTGCAGACAAATACTTTGTGTACATTATATTGGATTTACCATCCATGTGTATTCTCCCTATTAAATTCATAAGGATCCGAAGGGCAAAGGTTGGATTTGTTTCTCAATTCTTTATTTACTGGCACATAGTAGACATAATATTTATTAGATAGCAGGATGCATGCATACATGGAGGAATGTATGGGTAAGAAGGAAGCTACACATGCAGTGCAGTCATATATGAGGTCCTGGAGGCCAAATGAATTGCCTATTTTACCTCACATGTGGCAGACCCACACTTTTGTAGCTGTCACTGAATAAATAATGTAGAGCTCAAGAGTGTGGAGTGAAGCATGGAGCCCAGGCTCATGATATTTATGGTAATTCCTTCTACTTGAGGTTTTACATTATAAAACATGACTGTTCTTCATATCCGTGTGCTTTGCACATCTTTCGCCTCCTTGCCAGAAATGAAACCTGTCTCCCTGTAGTAAAATACCACTTCCCTCATGGCACTCTTCAGCGAGGTCCATTCTGATTCTCACTTCCCACTGGGCCAGGTGAACACTTGTACTTACTGTCCGCTGCCACATCCTGCCCAGGCTTCTCCTTGGAGGCTGCTTAGCACCTTCTTTTTCTAAACATTTTCCATTCCTATCCCCCCAGGACTCCATGCTGTCTTTCTTAGAACCAGCGTGTTGGATTCACTTCTGCTTAGACATCTTCCCGAGTATTCCTGGTTCTGACCATTTAAGAACATGCCAGCTGGCACTGGTCCTAAGTCTCAACCAAAGTAGTCTGGCATGAGGCTTCCCGATCATAAAAGTTACCTCGACTGTGACAGAGCAAAGATAATCGGTCACATGATCCAGACCTCCAATTGCCACAGAGGAATCTAGAAAACCAGGATTGTCCGTTGGCCTTTTATGATAGAGAATTCAGAGGAAATGGGGAGAAGATGGAGATCCTCCAGAAAGGAGTGACAGAGGAGCTACCACAAATTGGGTCAGTTCTGGCCAGGTCAGAGCAGGTATGAAAAATCTAGTCCCTACCACACAACCGCACCTTGTGTCCTATTGTGGACTGTGACCATCCCTAGATAAAGGGACACCTCTTTCTAATTGGTCCAGCCAGGCAGGGTTTTTTAAATTCATGCAAAGGAGACTTAAAAGTCAACAGATATTCCCATCAGAGATGTGGCTAAGAAAGGGGACTATATTTTAATAACAATTATGGTGTATATCTCCTTTAAGGTGCTCAAAAACTGCAAGTTCAGAGTTACTTTAACTTGTTTTGTTTTTGAGTTTTGCTCTAAAGTGGGATAGAGAGAGTAGGTAAGGAATTTAAAAATCATATAACCTTTCCTATCTCAATCTAGGCTTTAGTTGACCCTTAAAAAGAGTGGGGTCCATTTAGTTTGTTCCAGCCTTACTTTCTCCCCTCCCCATTCTCATGAAGTAAGGTCATTCACTGGGGTTCTCTAAGGTCTGCCTACCCTGAGAACTCAGAGAAGATTAGATATAACGTGAGACTCCTTCATACCCGCACTCCCAGTCTCCACACTCTGCTCTTATTTTCAATTCTGCAACCACCTGAGGACATCCCTAGTGTGTCAGAGCCTCTACCCCTAGCCCCTTAAAGAGTTAACAGCAAAAGCCATCTGGGCTCACATTCCTGCTCACAATCTTTTTTATGGCTTCCCATTGCCTCTAAGTTATACTTCATCCCACCCTATACAAACCTTTCATGGACTGACCTTGCCCATCTCTGCGGCTTAAGGATCCACACCTATTCTTTACTCCAATCCTATTCTTCTGGGTTTTCTGCACTTTTGCTTCATCATTCCTTCACAGATGTGTTTTCTTTTGCCTGAAATGCTTGTCCCTGCCTCTTTCCTTAACTTGACTCCTCAAACCTACTCATGCTTCAAAATTCTGATGAGATATCATCTCTTCCAGGAAGCCTTCCTTGCTTTTATTCCTGCTTAATATAATGTCCATTCTTGAAGCTCCGACTGTCCCCTGTGCAGAGCTCCACTATAGCACTTATCACCCTATACTGTAAACACTGATTTACTGCCTCTCTCCACTAACTGATTGTGACTTCAACTGTCAAGCAGGAACCGTAATTCATTCATCTTTGTATAATGAGTACCTGACACAAAGTAAGCACTTGATAAATTTGCATCAATTGAATAAATGCATGAATGGATACCTGAATGGAATTTCATTAAATCCACTCAACACTAAAGTAATGGAGGTTTAATATGATGTCCCTCACCTCCCCCAGATAATTGCACTTTCAAAGAAATTATATGATCCAGAGATCCTCAATTAAAGACCTGTAAAAGTCACAGGTGGTACTATGAAAGGGTGTAGAAAGAATGCAGGTTTCCATAGCAATTACTAAGAAATCTCTCTCTCCCTTTCGATCTCATTCTCCTGCAACAAGACAGATAACCTGCCAACTTGCTCTCCTCAGCTAAGGAAGCAGCCAGTCACTTGAAAATCTCCCTAATTTTCCTAATCTCCTCTTTCGTAGTCTTAACATTTTGTGCTCACTCTTCACTGGCCCCACCTTCCAGGAATTATTCATTGGGCATTTGGATCATCCCTAACACCTCCAACTCCAAATTACCTGAGATTTAGTCCCTTATAAGTCTGAACTTACTCTACAGTCTCCTGAAATCCAGCCAGCTCTACACCCAAGGAACTAAATGCAAACAAGCAAGCCTGCTGATGGTTAGTTTTTATAGACCCCTGAGTGTATCCTCTAAAATGGTATAATGCAACTTTTGATTTGACTGTGTCTTAAAGTCACAGCAGTATCAGTATTTCAGTAATTATTGTGACCTTAAAGTTTTTAACAAAGATAAATGCAACAAAAGAAGGTTTACTTATCCAGTAGACAGAGATTGCCTAAATGATAATCTTTCATAGGGATTCAGAAATGACCCCACCAAAAGAACTTAAAATGGTTTACTCTAAAACAGCACAGGTATTATAAAATTCAAAGCAGTAATAACCAAAGAATTAAGTAATTGAAGTAGGAAGAGAATTTGTCACTAATACCTAGGCTTGAAAAACTAATGCTTTCTGACAATAAAGCAAACACAGACGTGCAATAAGTTGGTTAATAAAATAAAGTGAATAAGGACTGGTTATCCCTCTTCAGTGAAAATTTAGTTTTCCTCCTGTGTAGTAAATGGACGTGGGACCTCCCCAACTAGGTCCTATGTCCCACTTAAATCATATTGTTTAAGAGAGAGGTGGGAACCTTTTACTTCTCTGTCTCTCTGTCTCTCTCTGTCTCTCTGTCTCTCTCTCTCTCTGTTTCTCTGTCTCTCTCTCTCTCTTTCCCGCATACATACTTCTTTGGTCAAGGGTGGACACCTACACCAAACTAGCCTGCTCTTCACTGTACCCTACCTCCGTGATACAGTGATCACTCTAAGACTGGGTAACTGAATAGAACTGAACTAATCAAGAGTCTTTCCTGAGGTCTCTTCCAACTGAAGTTAGCGCCTTCGTTTACTCCGCCACCAAGGTAGGAAAAGTGAGTCTCAAAGCCATGAACCACCAAACTCCCAACACAAGGCAGAAGTGCACCTGAGAAATCCCACCTCAGAGAAAAGCCAAGACAGGTTTGGAGAGAAAGCACCCTGACTGTCAGCAGAGCACTGGTTCCTCTTTTTCCTGGGCTCTGCTCTTTCCAGCCGTTCCTGTGATTTGTTTATGTGGCCAAACGCCTTCCTCTTTTGCCTAAGCTGAGTAGGTTTGCACTCCTATCCCTCACCAAGAGAATTCTGACTAACAGGAACATTGAGTAACACGGTGAGTGGTGGAGTCTAAGACAAACAAAAGCCAGCTCTTCCCAGGGACTCATCAGGGTTTGCAGAATCTCCGTCTGTGAAGGCAATTTCATGGAGGACAGTTCCATGTCTGTGGACTTCATGCAGGGATAACTTAAGATGCAATCCTGAAAGTATTTTTCTATTGTGTTTTACTTCAAAATTGCATAGAATATTATCCCATACTGGATAAGAATATATTTTCTGATCTTGACTGAAAGACAGTCCACATGCCTTAGATACCAGGAACATGATAGAGATGACATTATATTAAAAACTCAAAAGATAAGATTGCACTTCTGCCCTGGGACTACAGTACCTTTCCTCCCCAATACCCCTCAGTGCTAGAAAGGGAATGGAGGAGTCCCCGTACTGGCAGAGTGCATCTAGGTTCAAGTAACCCCATGAGAGACCTGTTTGGTCCCCAACATTCTGTAGCATTTTGGATTTTTTAACTGGACCCTCCAATTTTTTTCTGTGGTGACCACATTTTATCATTCTTCCCTTTTCTAAAGTTGTGCAATAATCTCCCAACTATGTGAGGACTTCCTGCTCTGACCAGGATGTTCTTAATCAGAGCCTGAAACTGTAGGCAGGAGATCAGGTTTTTACTCATGTTAAACAGGGTGTCTGCTGAACAGCAGTCATGGCAATAATGCCAAAGACTGGTTCCTGGCATCATGAGGGGTGATGCCTTCATGACACACATTTCCACAAGGGTACTCAGAGCTATTCACAGAGAGAATTGGAGTGTAAGTGCAAATAACTGCCGTCTTGCCTGTCAGGATCTCAGGACTTTATCTCCAATGCATAGGTGATGAGGTCACAGAATTCCTTTATACTTGTATAGTATAGAGCACTTGTCTATCCTAACATAGGCATGTCACAGCCACTATAGAAAATGGACACTTTTTGTTTCCCATTATCTAGTGTCTCCACAATTACTAGGTGATGAATTCCCCTTTGAATAAAAACAGAGTGGGTGGCACAAGCCACTTCCTGCTCCAAAACCCAAGACTCACTTTCCCAACTTCTGCAGGTTGACAAGTGTAACTCAGCCTTGACCAAATAGATGAAACAACCCCAGGCTGTAAATTGGGAGCCAGAGAGGTAAATGCAGGGAGAGAAGAGAACCATTTCTTCAGAGGCAGCAGCGCCCTCCAGTTTCCAGACAGCAATGGTGGCCATGCTGTGAGGGCCTCATGCTGACCTACTAGCCATGCCCTCATGGTCCTACAAAGACAGCCGAGTGCTGTTCACACAGGTCTTGGGGGCTTGGGGTAAGTGTCCTGGTCACGGCCTGGACTCCCTTGTCCTTGTCTGTTTTCTGAATTTGATACCCCAGCTTTTCAGGGAAATCTATGGCTTACTTGTATAAATCCTCTCAATCTCAAAAAAGTCAATTTATTACTATTTCTTGAAATTAAAAACTGACTATCATGCCTAAAATGTTCAAATAATTTTATAAATGAATCCATGCTATAACTTGTACTTCAACAACTTATTGGGACAGATAGGCACAAATCATCAACCTTACTATGTGTAGGCATGCTTTAAGCCTCAGAGAGGCCAAGCATTTGCAAGTACACAGTCAGTGAGTGGGCAGCTCTGGGCTCAGATCCTAGCACCTCAACTTGAAGATCAGTGTCTTTGCACTTTCCCAGAGAATCAGAGAATCACTGGTCTCACTCCACCTATGTCCTATATATCTTTACCTCACATCTGATCTATCTCTTTATTTCTTATTTAATCCTTGATGTAGACTGATGCCCTAAAACTAGCAGGGTCTTTGCCACCTAAGGGTTCTGTCATTTCAGCCCTCAGGTAAAAACTGAATTGTGTGTTCCTCCATGAAACTAGTGTGTGCCCATGTCACAGAAGCAATCACTGCTATATTTTCTCATTCTCAATTTATGTAGCCCAGGCCAGTGCATGGTGGGGAAGTGAGTTAATGGTCTTACACAGGAAATGTCCTAGCATGTAGTTAATGGTCTTACATAGGAAATGTCCTAGCATCTCGCCTGGTGGAGAGGTGTTTTTTCAATAAGGAAAACATTTTACCTTTGGATATTACCATATTTTGACCTACCTAACTAAGCACATTCATCCTTAGCAGTGAATGTACAAATAGTTGCCCAAAGTGGAATACTCTAAATAAACTCCCCTTATCTCAGGACAGGTACCCGCCAGATGAGTGCAGTCCTAGTCAGATTTGACCATCAAACAAGCTATGAAACACTTTTCATTTTTCAGCACTTTGTGACTTTTGGAGTTTTCAGGTAAAGAATTAGAGATCTATAGTACAGTACCTCAGTATTATATTGGTTCTGTTAAAAAATGGTATATAGTATCTACTGCTAGAAGAACAATGGCCAGTTCACTTGAGCTCACCAAGAGTACCTTCTGTGACAGTGGAATGTTCCATGCATTTTTAATTGAGACCCAGATGACCTTAAACATATTCCTGTTCATTTCTGGGCATCTTATACCATTATGGAAGAAAGGCAAAGGATTGGAACAGCCTTTTAAAACCTACTTAGAAGATTGCTTAAAGCCTATAAAAAAAAGCAAGTCCTCTCATTCCATTTTCTGCCATCTGGCAATTGATTAATAAATAATAGTCATGAATAGGTTATATGCACAGCACCTTTCATTTTTCCTCCTGGCCTGTACATGAATTTCATGACAAGTGCTCAAAATTCTCTTACCGTAGCCACACGGAACCAGATGCAGAGACAGAGCTACTGAGGCACAAGGTGCCAAAGTCCAGGCCAGGATCTCAGGTGATAGCAGCAACAAAGGCACTTGCTGTTTACTCAGTGCCAGCCTGGGAACTTTTATATCCAGTCATCGTAGAACTGAGAGATGTTTCATGACCCTGCCCTCCACAGCCACTACTCTCCTCCCTCAGCCATCCCTAGATCACAACATAGTTGTCCTCCACATCAACTTCAAACATCAACTACAAAGCCTCCTGTAATCAGCACTGAGCAACCCCTTCGTACACTTAGTGAGAAAAACAGGCTAAAATGAAGATCCCTTGGGAGGCAGCGATCAGTATGTCAACCCCTTTCAATAACTCTGACTTGGGAGTCAGTCCATAAGACAAGTGGCATATTTGTTAAGTCTTATGAAAGACACTGGTAGCATTATTTAAATTTTTTTGTTAGTGAGTGTTAAATCTATGTTTCCCCCTGACTTTTCTGCTATGAAAATATTTGGCCAGCTTGGCATTTGGCTGTTTGACATTTAATGTAGGTTATGACCTACTTTCTAAGCTTAGTTTCCCTCACCCTTTTCTAAGACACAAAACTACATACTTTCCTAACTTCCTCATGCCACTCAAGACATAAATGGCTCCCAAAGGGAACTATACTGTCTGTGTTACTAAAACAGCCCTGTTTACAGCCAACTCAGTTACACTTCCTGGCTAACAATCCCCACTCCATTAGTCTGTTGACACCACATAAATTTTTGAAACTGTTTCTCTATACCTGCTGTTGGGTACCAGGGATTGTTTGTGGCAAAGACAATGGGATAATTGGTAGCCAAATTGGTTTCTTTCTGAAGTAAAAAGTGACTCAAAGCACTAGTTTCATTATCCCTCGAGCTAACAAAAATCTAATCAACTACAGGATCATAGCAGCTGTTACCTTAGATTTCCTCTGCATTCTGCCTGGTTCTTTAGAGAAAGCAAGTCTTTGCAAAGTGAGAGTTTATTACAAGAAGGAAATAGGTCCCAAGGAAGTACTTTGTCTCCCACTAGCTTTGTGACCTGGGACAAGTCACTGAACCTCTCAGAGGTTAATGTTTCTGCTTCTTTAAATCGATGCAGATAATAACACTTTGAAGTCAATACTCTGAGATTTAAATGAGGTAATATGTCCTTTCTTAGAAGTTATTGGAGGATATACTCTATTAAAATAAGAATAAGCCAAGAAAGAAGACGATAAAGGATGAAGGGAGGAGGGCTTCCAGATAGGAAAGAGTCAAAGGGGGTACTTGGAAACGGCCAGGGAGCAGCTAGACAATAGCTGAGCAGCAGGTCCAAATAACATGAATAGACTGATGGAAACAAGGAAGATTCTCGGGGAAATGGAACTGAATCCAAATGAAATAGGCCCAAATCCCAGTTCTCCGATGCCTTGGACCACATAACTGTGAAAGACTGTGAGCTTTCAAAAGCTACAGCCAAAGTCAGCAAATGGAAAAAAGAATGAATTGTTAACTTCAGGAAAGACAATAAGGAGCACAAGAAAGAAAATGTAATCATATCACACATTTGGCTTAACAGGAAACGAACTTTACATGGACATAATAACTTAATACAAGGACATCCCCCAAAATGTGGTAACATCTTGAGAGATTACAAAGAAGGGAAATGTATGGTTAAGACTGTTAGGCATAAAAGCTAAGTTCAAATCAGACATAGACAGAAGTTGATCAATGGTGTCTAACATTGAGAAATCAATAACAAATCTAAGCATATTTGCAGAAATATAAAATACAATATCAGAAGGAGCAGCTAGTAGTCAAAAATCTGATGATCAAGACTGAGGGGTAGAGGAGAAAAACGGAATTTGTGTCTTTCATTACAAGCCTTTAAATATTATTTGACTCTTAATTATTTGCATATATTTATTTGTTAAAATACATTTTAACTTTAAAAAAATGCATGCAAATGTGAAAGTCTGTGAAGTGTTCACAGAAACAAATGGCAGACAATCCTTATAAATGCTGCTCTTAAACAGATGAACAGATGTTCAATCTTATTTAAAATAGGAAAATGCAAATTAGCTGCAAAAGTATTGTTTCATAGCTAATAAGTTGGGGAATATTCAAAATTGGCTGCCATTCTCTTTTGTCAAGACCGTTCAATTTTGTTAAAAACTTGAACCTCTATTCGGGAGAATCTGGCAATATCCACTGAAACTACAGATGCATTTCTCTTTCACTCACCAAACCCACTTCTAGAAATGTACCCACAGACACACTTCTGCACGTATATGGTATGACAAATTGTATAGGATAGTCATTACAGCATTGCTTGTAAGCACAAAAGATTAGAAACAACACAAATCTCTATTGGGCACTGGTTAGATTAAACGTGATTCACACACTTAAGGGAAAATATTTATGCTCTCAATGAATAATGAAAATAAAAGTTAAGTCAATTTACAACCAGCTTCCAGTGCTTCCCAAGCACAGAGCTGTATCTGAAACCTCTCAGTACACATTTTATGATCTTAAATCTGAGCATAAGGGGAACTTGGCTCCCAATCCCTTTCAAAACCTTAGAAACAAAGCAAAACAGGCAGTGGGGCAATGTCAGATTTCATGTCAGTCCTAGATCTAAATCCCACTTGGCAGCTTATAAGAGACACATGGGGCTTTGGTTCCTTGACTGTAAGAGAGGGGAGCTATAAGGACTATCGGGGTTATGTATGTGGCACCGAGAAGCACAGCGCCTGACCCCCACTAAATGCCAAAAACACAAGTTATTCATGGTAGTAACGGGAAAAAGAATCCCGTCTCCAGGACTATAGTCATCATAGCAGGAAAGTCATCTTGGAAATATAAGAATCAAAAGTCACTACTCTGGAAAGAAGAATGGCAGGTATTTCCCTTCACAACCTGGCAATGTTAGAAGAAACTACACCCACAAGCCAACACAGATGCCGCGCACACCGCCAGCTTCTCTGCTGCCGCCTCCCCTGAAGATTAGTAGAGCCTGCTCCCCTAAGTATCCTACATCGATGGGCTTAGGAGGACCTGAGCCCACTGCCTTCTGTGTAGGAAGAGAAATCTGAGGGCCAGGAAGGCACTTGAGTGTCCTCAGCCGAGAGTCCTGTTCCAGAGTCAAGCGGAGCACTAACAAAAATTGCTAATCAAGGACAGCTTTTCTGATCACAGTTTTCCAGTGATTCAACAAAGAAGATATCAGCCTTAGAGTGAACACTAGGAACACTGAGCTAAGTTGGCTTTCATTCACATCTAAAAATGTCTGTGATCAATGTGAAGGCATATGGCCCACATTGGTGGAGTAAGTGGTATCTTGATGTGAATTAGTTGCTAAGACTGTGCCCAGACTTTGTCATGTACACTCTTCCTGTGGAATCGGACCCAGGTAGTCTGTATTATAGTAAAAACATAGGTTTTTAAATGGGTCCAATCTCTTTCCAGCAATGACTACATATGCAATGTTGTGTTTCTATTTCCTCATCTGTGAAAAACTACCAGCCATCTTCATCACGCGGTTACAAAAATAAAGTCAGATAAGTGTGTCTGTCTGGTGCACAACAGGCACGACTTCCCACAAACCAAATATCCCTTTGCCTTGTCTGCATGTGAGACTTAATCAGCCCCACAAGTACCCGCTGACCCTGCTCTTTGAATTCCAAACATTGTCCCCTAGGCATCCCCAAAAATTGAAATATAAAATAACTTCCATGTTATTTATGTAGGTTAATGGTTTTTAATTTCCTTAACCAGAACAAAGAGTTAAGAAAAATAAGGGCTTTTTGTTTTTGTTTTTGTTTTTTTTTGTTTTTTTTGTTTTTTTTTTTCAAATTTCTCCAAATACTTTCTTTATCCACATTTCCATTGGGGACTGGTTCTCACATGTCTACATGAATACAAAAATCTAGTTGCAGTCATGTTCCTGATTCTCCCACATCCCCAGCCCAGGGATTTGCTCACAATAAACACTCACTAAATAGTTCTGAGCTGAGTCAAGCAAAATCAAGTGAAGAATTTCAATGAAGATACATATTGAGCATCAATTAAATGCTAGGCACTGTGTGATACACATTTTTCTCTCCAATTTATCACAACAACCCTGATTGTCCCAATTGTTCCAACCTTACAAGATAACAGAACATTAACCAGAACATTAAGGTACTTGTCTCAAGTCCCATAGTCAGAATAGACTGGCAGTGTGGCCTGGAATCTCAAGTCTCTAAGTTGGCTGGCAATTCTCACTTCTCACACACCTTTGCTTTCCCTTCCCTTGCACCCACTGCACACGCGCGCGTGCACACACACACACACACACAAGCCTCTAATCTTCAGCAAGTTATTTTTTAACAGCTAAACAAGAACCACACTCTTTTGTCTGCCTCTGCTGATGAACAAAGACAACATCATGTTTCCAATATACTAGTCAGACAGAAGGGGGAAAAGTCCCCAGGACTTCAGCAATTTTCCATCCTCTGGAACAAGAACTTGTACTTGGAAGTTTGACCATAATAAACAAACATTTTAAATGATGCCAATTTTTCTTTTAAAATGACTTAAATCCTAAAATCTGAGTTTCATCATTTCTTTTCTTGTATCTTGAATCGGCACAAACTTAAATATAATAAACATAAACCATAATGCAATCGCCAACTATTCAGATTGAGTTCTCATATCAATACAGATTTTCCTTACAACTTGCACCCGATTTGGCTCCAGTCTTAGGCGTGCTGACCTGAAATAGTTGCTGGCCGCGGCAAGCACCACGCGATGGCAGGAGAATTCCTGAATGTCCACACACAAGATGACATCTGTCAGAGCATTTTCCACTCGCAGGGTCTCCAGGCCATTCTGCAGAATTAGGGAGAGTCCTGTGTCATCAAATTTTACCTTTTCCTCATTTAAGATTTCTATCAGGTCTCCCTTTTTGGGGGAGGGTTCATCTGTAGATGGTGCCAAGGGTTCTTCCAAATTCTTCTCCACCACATCACCCATGGTCCAGGCGCCCCTTTGCGCTGCCATCAACCTCCAAACTGAAGGAGTGCCCAAGTTTCAAGCAGGTCACATTGCAGAAGCTGAGCGGATTTCCTGTGCAGGGCCCTCCACTTATCACCAGCTGTCACACACACATAACAGGAAGTCTCGCACTTTCTCATCCTGTTACTACAAACACCAATAACTTCTATTCTTCTTCTTTCTGTGAATCATCACAAGGTTAGAACTTACTTAAAAGGGGTGTAGGAAGGGGCTCTGAGAGAGGAGTGGCTTCTGAGAGTCTGCTGTGTGGCTATTTTGGTCATCTCCCCCCTCACATCCGTGAGCAGGAAGCTTCTGGTTCTGGTTATTACATTTGTGCTCCTGGTATCCTTATAACCTAAGGCGCTAATAATGGGATAGGTGGGGCCATTTCTCCCTCCTCCTAGAAGTCTGAGATCTCATGATGATCCCCACCCAGTCCTGTAGGACTCTTGGAAAAATCCACTTTTCTCTGGCATTCTCACTTCTGTGAGCACTACACATCTGTCTTTGCCTTTTTCCTTGTTCAGGGGAAGCAAGAACATGGCAAATATTTATGATCCTCTCTAAAATGTTTCCATTGTATTAAATATATCTCTAGAGACAAGAGAAGAGTGTCCAGAAACTCCATCCGTAGGTGCCTTCTCCCTAAGCAGACCAGTCAAAGTAGGTCCATATCAGATTGTCCTGGCAAGTCTCAGACTAGCCTCATCTCACCCAACTGTTGGTCCTGCATCAGTGGCAAGTCATGACATATTTTCATTTTTTCTGCAGGCTAAGTACTAATAACTGCGTTTTACTTTTTTAGCATATTGTAGAAATATTTTCACTATATCTTAGGAAATTTACAAGGGCTAATGTATATTAATCCGTGTAACAATTGAAAGGAGCAGATAGGACTTTCCTCATTTTGCTGCTCTGCTCAAGTGAGCGACAAAGACCCTGTTTTCTCCACCATCAGAACTGCAGGGCTATCATGTCATGGGCCACTGACCCCTGTCCCTCCCATGAAGAGAACAAGAGGTTTGGCTGGACTAGTCTCAAGTTCCTCACCAACGTGGCTGCTGCTGTCTCCTTCCTGTTCTTATGTACCATCTAACCGTGGGGAGCACTCCCATTCCTCCTGGTCAGCAAGAATACTATCCTTTCTCTACCCTGGTCAGTGATGACCAATGCTTACCAAAGTGCTCACCAAAAGATCCAATTCTGCCTCAACTTTTCTCTTCCATGAATACATCCTCCTAAAATCAGAGTCTTTGACATTCTCCCCAGACTTGTTCTTTACTCACACTTCAGTCAATGAAGGTTTGGGGCTTCAATAACAGAATATCCCATCAAATGTGATTCACACAATAGCAATCTTACATTAGAAAGAGTCAGCGGTGTGGAGCCCCAGATTGATCCAGAAGCTCAATGATACCATCAAGACACAGGGTTTTTCTATTTTTCTAATGTCACCCTTAGTGTGATGGGAACATCCCTCATGGTCACATAAGAGCAGCCACAATACCAAACATCATATCTTCACATAACTCTTGTCCACTATCAGGAAGAAAAAAGGCAATCTTGTTCTCATCACTCTCTTCCTGCCAGAAATAAAAAATAGTTTTCAAAATCTTCATCAGGTGTCTTTTGGCCTCTAGTCAACCTCAGATCAAACACCAGTAATACAGTATACCAATGTTATAGGGACAAAGGTTAAAACCAACATTAAGTCAGAACCTCTCTCACTATTTCCAGATCTTATCACCTACTACCTTCAAATGCAAACAAAAGGTACTTTGGTTCAGGAAAGAAAAATTATTCTAACCAACAGGGAGAGGGAATGAGAGAGGAAGGTGGACCAGTTAGTCACTGATAGTATGAAACAGAGTTGCTTCCTGTAGGAGCTAGCAGGGTGGGGCATGGATTGTTGCCACTGAGGTGGTAGGGATGGGTGGGCAAAAGCCTGCTACACAGTCAGACAACAAGGTGCCCACCTTCCACAGCAATTCCAACAAAACCAGTGAGCCAATATGCCTCACTCCCTATTAAAGATTCCTAAAGTGACTGCTCAGCTTCACCCCATTCTCAGCAGACCACTCTCTCAGGATGTCAGGGACAACAAAACTGCATCCGGGTGGTCGACTCCAACTTGGGTAATGCCAGACGTCAGAGAATGAGTTTGGCTCTTTGCCTTCACTGAGCAATCCAACACAATGAGAGACAGTTTACTCCAAGCATGGTGCATCGTCTGAGACTAGTCCACCAGCCCTAAAATCAAAGAACAATCATCTGATAGCTGAAAAATGCCAGCAGGACCAAAGAAGGGAAAGGACTACTATGTAGTTACCCTCCTGTGCCTGGCACAAGGATGTGCCTGTGGCTAAGGCAATGTGCAATATGGCCTGGAAGATAAGAATTTTAAGATGACAGGTGAGAGAAGGTAAAGCCTTTCCAGGGAGATGGAATAGGGTGTAGCCTCAGAGGTATAAAAAAACAAGGAGTTTTTGGAAAACTATAACTTGTGTTACTGGAGTACAAGGTATGCACAGAAAGGGTGTGAAAAAGAGGAGCAAAAGTGACAGGTCATTTGGACCCAGATTTTTGGCTATGATGCTGAAGCTTGGGTATACATGAACATTATCTGGGCCCTTGACAGGCAATCAAACATTACATAACTTTTAGGTTAGGTAGGTCTAGGATTGTGATACAGGGTAGTGATGCAGTTGTAAATTATACTGGTACCAAAATACCCTGGTAGGTGGAATCTGAGAAAAAGACCCAGCAAGAGAGAAAATGGCAAGTGAGAAGTTTACATTCCTACCAGCAGTGTAAAAGTGTTCCTTTCTCTCCACATCCATGCCAGCACTTGTTACCTGATTTTTTTTTTATGTGGGCCATTCTTACTGGTGTAAAGTGGTATCTCATTGTGGTTTTGATCTGCATATCCCTGATGGCTAGTGATGTTAAGCAATTTTTCATGTGCCTATTGGCCATTTGTATTTCCTCTTTGGAGAACTGTCTTTTTAGTTCTTCTCCACATTTTTTGATTGGGCTTCTTGTTTTGCTTTTGTCTAGTTGTGTAAGTTCCTTGTGGATCTTCATTATTAAACCCTTATCATCTTGTGGAGGGCAAAAATTTTTCCCCATTTGGTTGGGCTTCTTTTAGTTTTTTCTGTGGTCCTTTTCCTGTACAGAAGCTTTTTAGTTTGATGTAGTCCCATCTGTTTATATTTTCCTTCAATTTTTTGCCAAGTGCAGATGTTTCCAGAAAGGGATTTCTGAATTGTACTTCATATGGAGGGTTTTGCTCAAGTTTTCCTCGATGTATGTTATGGTTTCAGTTTTTTGGAAGACTTTTAGTAGTGTAGGTGTTATTTCCTCTTTGAATGCCATGTAGAATTTATTTGTAAAGTCATCTGGTCCTGGGCTCTTGTTTTTAGGGAGAGTTTTTATGACTGCTTCAATTTCACTGCTTGTGATTGGATTATTTAGGGGTTCTATTTCTTCTTTGTTCAAATTTGGGTAGTTGTATTTTTCCAAGAATCTGTCCATCTCATCCAGGTTGTTGTATTTGTTTCCATATAAATGTTAATAGTAATCTATGATTATCTTTTGGATTTCTTTTGTGTCTGTTGTAACTTCTCCTCTTTCATTTTTGATTCTGTTTATTTGAGTGTTGTCTCTTTTCTTTGTGAGTTTTGCAAGGAGTTTGTTGATTTTAACTATTTTTTCAAAGAACTAGCTCTTAGTTTTGTTGATCTTCTGGATAGTCTTTTTGGTTTCTAGGTTATTTATTTCTTCTTTTATTTTTTATTATTTCTTGTCTTCTGCTGGGTTTTGGCTTTTCCTGTTGCTCTTTTTCTAATTTTTCAAATTGGGAGATGAGGCTATTTCTTTGGTTAGTTTCTTGGTTTTTGATACGGGCCTGTATTGCTATGAACCTTCCTCTTAGATATGCTTTTGCTGAGTTCCAGATATTTTGAAATGTTGTGTGTTCTTTGTCATTTGTTTCGAAGTATGTTTTAATTTCTTCTTTAATTTCTTTGATTACCCATTCTTCATTTAGTAACATGTTGTTCAGTCTCCATGTATTGGGCACTCTTCTTGCTTTCTCTTCATTGTTAATTTCTAGTTTGATGCCTTATGATCAGAGAAAAAAGTTGGTATAATTTTAAGATCAGAGAAAAAAGTTGGCATAATTTTAATTTTTGCGTATTTATTTAAGTTTTCCTTGTGTCCTAATATGTGGTCAATTTTAGAGAAGGATCCATGTGCATTTGAAAAGAAGGTGTATTCCTTTCTTTGAGGGTGCAGTGTCCTGTAGATATCTATTAGGTTTAGGTCTTCCTTTAAAGCTTTTATGTCCTTGTTTAGTTTCTGTTTTGTTGATCTGTCTTTTGGTGAGAGTGGGGTGTTAAAGTCTCCTACAACATATGTGTTTTCCCCATTATAGAATTTGTCTTTCTAACCAGTTCCCAGATGATGCAGAGGTTGTAGGTGTCAGGATCATTCTCTGAGAACCACAGTCAGATGTGAATCTGCTGGAAGCTCTGGAGAATTTAACAAAAGGGAGAAGCCTCCTGATGTGAAATTTGAAAGGCCACAGGTGGGCAAAACCATAAGATGCCACCAACAAATCAAATAAAATTCACAACAGGAAAGGGTTCCAAGCAAGTCATTTGTATGAAGATTTCTCAAATCCTTAGAATTACTGCAGGTTGGCCACAATGGCCTCAAGCAAAAGATCCTGAAATCCAGATGATTAGATGACTGACCTAAAATCTACGTATCTGAAATGGGACAACAACTAGAACTTGGCAACCAGTGCGTCATCCATCCCCCTGCTGAAGAATCACCATCAAGACTTTGTATGTACCATACTTATGAGGAAAGGGGAACTGAAATATTCATGCATGCTCAGAGTTGCTTTGCCTTCTACCCTCTCCCCTTTTTCTTGTTCCAGTTAATACACAAGGGCACAGAGGACAAACAGCCTGAAGCTGCTCCCTCAGATTAGGGTTCAGCTGTGTATGCCCAGTTCATGGGCACAGTGTCCCAGCCCCTCCTTCAATCTAGAGACACTGTTGGTCTGGTCTAGCCTTCCCTCCTATTAGGATTGCCCAATTCCTCTACCTTCCTACCCACCAAGTAACTGACCCCAAATCTCTAGGTAACTCCTCTTGCCAACCACATTCCAAAATAATAATAACAAAAGGTAAATGCTTTCATAAAGAACAATGATAAGTTGTTCCTGCTTAAGTCAGAAATAGGAAATTGGAAAGTTTTAAAGGAAGGACCACTTAAGGGAAGTGGCAGTCTGGAAACCAAAATCCGAGTGTAGGGCTAGTGTAAGTCCAGAATCTACTTTTTTGCAAGAGTTCCATCTCAAAGCTTTCGTTTTTCTTAACAATTCCACATTCAGCACATGTTCTGAAGCATAGCATTTTATTTATAGTCAACATAATGAAAGACTTTTCATAAATGGGTTATGATTTCTGAAAACTTTCTGTTCTGAACCACCTGACTGGTCTCTGAGCATCACCCTGGAATACCTTTTACAGACTTAAACTTAAGAAAGTTCAAGTAAGCTGGGTGTGGTGGCATGTGCCTGTTGTCCAAGAACTGAGTGCAAGAGAACAGGGATCATCAAGTTCGCAGGTTCAAGACTACCCCAGGCAACATAGTGAGACCTGGTTCTCAAAAAAGCAACTGGGCACCATGGTGGGTGCCTATAATCCCAGCTACCTGGGAGGCTGAGGCTGGGGATTGCTTGAGACTGCAGTACCCTGGGCAACATAGTAAGATCTAGTCTCAAAAATCAAAAGAAAGTTCAAGTATTTCTCAGACCTTCACCAGGTAGTTCTGAGCAGTCTCTCTCCACACAATATACATAAAACAGGGACTCAAATTTTGGAAGAATCATCTGGAGGCCACTGCGGGCCCAGCCATAGGAGGCTTTAGCTGGTCTCAAAGGCCAGTGGAGAACACTGAAGGCAAAAGGTAAGAATGCTCTTCAATAAATGTTGAAGTCAGGGAAGTGTTTCCTTAATATACCACACATGTCCCAGATATTTCTTTTTTTTTTAAATAACTTTCATCACATTTTTCTGATTATAAAATACTAATAGATCACTTTATTGAAACTTTAAACAGAGTCAAAACAGAACAGAGTCAAAGTTAATATTTGATGTGCTGGACTAGACTCAACACTAATCAAGTGATTCATTGGCATGCATTTCTTCTCCATTTCAAGTTTGGTGATACTGTGTTGCTTTAAATTGGTCATAATAAGAGTATTTACACCACAGAAATTGTTAAGTGTTACAAAAATAGCTCTGAGCAAGGAAGGAAACCAGTTATTAAATATTTACCAACACAAAACTACCCCCTTTCTATTTAGGCTATTAAGACTATTGAAGTCTTGAAAACACCTAGAATCTGGACCCTCTCCAGTTCTCTAGATTTTAGAGAGCTGCCTAAGTTTTCCTACTTTCTCATGGTAGCTTGGTTGAATCCCTGTTTCTTACATCCAAATGGGCTTCACAGAAGCAGACACACAGCAGTATCAGGATCAGCCTCTATCTGACTTCACATGGGCCACCATGGTACTCTTGTTATTCACCTCAGAATACTCACTACAGGAGCAACCATCTGCAGCCCAAGGTGGCAGCTTTAAGTTTCTACATCTTCCCAGAGGGCAAATCCAGTTTTCTCATCAAGGGAATTTCCCAACAGAATCTAATTTATTAATATGTAGCCCATGAAACTTCCCACTCATTATCCCATTATTGCTTCTTGTCTCAGCTTGCCTCTTGGCCAGGCTGGCTCAAGAAATTAAAGGGTTCTTTTTTCAACTGGCACTGCCATCATCCAATAAGTCACTGAAGTTTCCAACACAAAGAGAAAGAAGAGAGGCACCTCTTATATTTTTTCTGTCTTTTAAAAAATAAGAAGATGTCTACGGCCATACCACCCTGAACGCGCCCGATCTCGTCTAAAAAATAAGAAGGTGTTCCTTTGCTCAAATACATGTCAATCTACAAGAAACATCAAGAAAATGGCCACTGTTCAAAAAGGAAATTGCCCCAAATGTTACCATAGCAAAATCATGAGAATCAACGTGTTACCTAGCATACTAATGGGATTCTTGTACATTAGGAGAATGAATGTGTATGTAAAGCACATTAAGCACATTTAGAGTCAAGACTGTCTTCTGAAATGTGTGGAGGAAAATGGTGAAAAAAAGAAGGAAGCCAAAAGGTAAGGTACTTGGGTTCAGTTGAAACACCAGGTGGTTCCTCCCAGAGGAGGTCACTTTGTGAGTCTCAGGTGAGAGGAGCAGAGCAGCTAAAGCCAAACCCCTATGGAGTCACAGCATACTTGGTGTAAAGAAAATAAAGGCATTCCCAAACTGTGAAACTCTGTGTGTGTGTGTGTGTGTGTGTGTGTGTGTGTGTGTGGCTCTGGCAACAACTCTCAAGGCTACAATTTTTGGAAGAACACTGGCCCTGGGAAGAAGGCAGAGGAGTAAGGAAAGACTCCACAAGTCTTTGAGAAACATTGACACCTAACAATGGTATCCAGACCAAGGACAAGAGAAGGGCATAAAGTTAAAGCAAGATTCGTTGAGGCAGTCCTCTTGCCCACCACTGACTATGTAGATGCCTCTTTTTTCTTTCTCCCTTTCCTATAAATCTGTCCTTTTAAAATATAAAAAAAAAATCAGTTCACTGCAGTTTCTTGAAAGACTTTTTTAAAAATAGGTTAATGCCTGCCTCAGTTTCATTATTTGTAAACTGGAGGAAAAAATAACACCCACCTCACTGTGTTTTGAAGAGGAGGAAATGAGTGAATATATGTGAAGCTTCTACACAATGCCTGGCATATATTGAGTGCCATGTAAGCATTCATTACTTTCAGAACCCTCTTTAGAGAAAAAGTATATGCATTCCTTTGAAATCTGGCTTCCAGCTCCACGCCAAGAAATCCTTCAGTTCAGTGGCCTTTGTTAGTATCCACAAGCTGTCTATTGTTCCTGTGTTATTTTGGATCCTTTCCACACAGCAAGTATAGAAGGGTTCATAGACCACCATCTCCCCAAGGAAATAATCATTCCATTGCACGATGCTGTGCATCAGAAATATTATTATTCTACCCAGAGTCACATAAACTCATAGCAGAATTTATCTTTCTGGGAAAATTCTTTTCAGAAATAAGCTGGATAAGAGAGGTAATTTGAAAATATATATAAATATGAGATAAAAGATAATACTAATTACAGAAAACTTCATTTGTTGAGATGATATGGGGTTAAGTATTCTGTGTGTTTTATCTCATCCTTGTTCCTTTTATGTTGAAAATTTGACTAAATGGTTTAATTTCCTCTTTTTTATACCTGAGGAAACTGAGATCCAAAGCTGATATTGGGTGCTTTGTACCAGGTCACACAGGTTGTACTTGGTAAATCAGCTTCTGAGTCTATTCTAATGGAAAGTTCCCAGCCCACACCCTTCCTTACCCAGGAAACCATTTTTGGTACCATGTGACTTTACCACTGCCCCTTGTTCAGGACACTAAAGAAGAAGATAGCCAAGCATATAGAAAGACTAGGTCAAAGTCATATACAGACGGCACAAAAACATTCAATGAGACAACTACAGACTCTAATTTTACATGAAAAGCAATTTGCCATTTGAGAACATCTGGGAAGCAAAAGGATGCTAAGGAAAGTGTCACAAAATACAATGAGATAGTTAGAACCATGCCAACCTAAAGCCGCTTGCACATGGAATTTCTGAAAAGCAAAAACTATAAGCAAGCAAGGGGAGTTGGAAGGTAAAAGGAGAGTGAAGCTGACATGCAGAGTATCAGAGACACGTCACCCTGAGACTAGTTGGAGAATCATCAGCACCTATTGCTGAAGTCCTGAAGTTGGGCTCACCCTCTAGTTAGGGCTCTGCTTTTGGATTTCAGAGAGATTTCTGTCTAGATGCCACTTTTCTTGAAGCAGTTTATTTGAAACCTTGTTCCTTACATCAAATGGGCCTCGCTGAAGTAGTTGTGCAGTGTTGTAGAGTCCATCCGCCCGCCCCCACATACGCTGTATCACCCTTCCCCCACAGACCAAGGAGGTTATCAGGTGCAAAAATGAGCTCGGAAAAAAAAAATCAGATACCATAGCTGCAGCTAGTACTAATTTAGGTCTGCTATTCATACCCAATTCTAAAGTGGACTTTCTAAATGACTAGTCAGAGTAAATTACAAACAGTAAAGTTCTAAAGAGTTTTGGTAATACAAATCCACCTCCAAGTATTTACTTATTGTCAAGAGGGTAGGGGGTTGGAGATGATGTAAAAATGTAGGGACATATGCTCCCAATTTTTGCTAATATGGGTGTATATGAAATTAAAGAAGAAACCAGAAAGATCATCTTATTCACTCATTTATCTAATGTTTAATAAGCATGTTCTAAGTGCTCAGGATACAACGGTAAGCAAAAAGTGGCTCCATGCCTCCCCTGAGAAACTTGCAGTCTAGTGAGGAACCCAACTTTGAGTAAACACACACACACACTGCAGTCACTCAAAGGTCTGTGAGGAGAGGCATTTGATGGGGAGTCTGTATCAGAAGCACTTTTTTCTGAGTGGAGAGGTCAGCAATGGCAGTTTGATGGCATTTGGTCAGTTATCATGAACTGTGATGACTGAGCACACAATCCTTCTGTAAAGAGTTGTTCTGGGAGAGATCACAACAGGGACTCAGCCCAGTGGTAGAAAGGACCTCAGTAAACATAAGAAACTGACAGAAGATTATAAGATTGGAGTAAAAAAAGTTGGACAGAGAATGGTGTGAGATGGGGCTAGAGAGGTAGGCACCCCAAGATAATTTTTGTCATTACACTGAGGGCTTGGGGAGCCAGTGAGCGAAGGGTATGGAAAAGACAATTAGATTTGTACTTTGAAAATATCTGCTCTACATAGAGAACAATAGGAGTCAGTGTGGAATCTATCATAGCAATCCAAATAGTATATCATGGCAGCAGGGACTGGGGAGTAGTAAAGGGGACAGAAACAACTGATGAATTTGAGGATATATGAAAATTAGAACCCATAAGATTTGATTATGGATTGGATATGGAGTATAAAGAAAAAGGAATTTTCAAGAATCGCCTGATTTTCTAATATAGGGAGATTTGTGAATGAATTTACTTATTGCTAGTACAGTAAATACAATTGTACCACATTGCATAATAATATACAAATGAATATTAAGTTCAATAAGTATTAGCACTCTAAAATGGGAACAGTGTGGGGGAAGAAGAGTATGAGTTTATTCTTGGTCATTCAAAATCTGGAGTCTGAGACTGTCAGATTATGCTATGAGGTGAGATGTTTGATACACAGTCTGGAGCTCAATCACTTCTGACTTGGAGATATTAAATGATGTACCAAAATATTGAACGTGGGAGATACACTTTTGGTTTTGTGTTTTGCTTTATTCTCAGTTGTTTTCTGCTTTTCCCAAGTTTTCATCAGTGAATAACTATTTTCCTAGGTTTTTTAAAAAATAAAATTTTCTCTGTGCTTGTGGCAAGAAGGAGTGCTCTGTTTCTCATCAGTGGCTTAACGCCCTCAAAAGGGACATCCCTAATATGGAAAAATCCGGTGATGTTAACAGTGATAGGACCTCAGCAACAAGATGTTGCTTTCACATGGGTCTGCACAGGTTTAGCCATCTTTCAGACTGTAGAGGGGTGTCCTGAGCAGACCTGTACAACAAAAGGGGGTCAACCTTGCAAATGAATGGTCAATTTGAGAATTCAGGTTTCTCCCTCATAACTGAGGTGTTTTAAATAGCTCAATCAATTTCCTCTCACCTTTTAAGATAAAACAATTGAGAAACAAAACAAAAACTTGGGAGATAAGGAGCAAATACTTGAATACTAACTAATTTGGAGTGAAGTTGTATAAACAACACATTACCCATCTAGTCATGGCAATAAAAAACCAGAGGCAGCTCCCACCCACAGAGCTGCAAAGCAGAAAGAAGGAGTCTAAACAACAGTATCAGTGACCTAACTTACTATTGTATCTCAGACAGAGTAAGGGAGGGATGGTAGGAGAGAGAAAGACCAAGTGTATGAGGCTAATGTAAGGAAATATCGGAAGTGGGGGGCACATTTGTGGTCCCCAATACCCACTATGAGTTCATGTATTTAGCACCTGGTTTATAAGTTAAACTCCAACACACACGGCCACATGTACATATGTGAGTCTGAGTCTGTGGTGACTAGCAACAAGTCAATACTTAGGTTGATTTTTAGCAAAATCTGAAATTTATTAGCACAAGATTAACTGCATAATTCTTTTTTGGATGCTGGACTTCAAAAGAAGACAACACATTCAGTATAGCACTACTGATGAGAGTCCAAGGGTAGAAGTAATTTGAGTGTCCATCAACAAGTGAATGGATAAACAAAAAATGGAATATACATAGAATGGAATGTTGCTGCATCTTTAAAAGGTGAGGAATTTTGAGACACATTACATCAGTGAGCTTTGAGGACTTCTGTTGAGGGAAGTCTGCCAGTCTCATAAAGACAACTGTGCGGGGTTCCACCTTTGTGAGCAGCCAAACTGATAGACACACAAAGCAGAACAGGGGCAGAGGGGGAGAAGTGGAGAGTTCATATTTAATGGACACAGGATTTTAGTTTTGCAAACTGAAAAGAGTTCTGGAGATGGGTAGCGAAACTCCAGAATATTAGTTCTACTGAGCTCTACACTTCAAAGTGGTCAGCATCAGCATGGTTAAAAAAAAAAAAAAAAGCAGCAATAAAAATAGCTACAGAAGAGAGATTTCTTTCTACTTTAACACATTCGGACTACTGAGTACCAGGTATTCAAGTTCCAAAAGCATTAATATCAAATGTCGCATGTTTCAAAATAACCTTAGAAACTGGAAGGGATTATGCTAAGTGAAATAAGTCAGAAGGAGAAAGACCAGTATTTACTCACATGTGAAATACAGAGAACAAAGCAAAGAAACTGACAAAACTAAACCAAAACAAATCCTAAGAATCTCATTGGAGAACTGAGACTACCAGAGAGGAATAAAGGAAGGTGGCAGCATTAGATGGAAGGGGTCCAAAGATCTATGGTAAAGTTTCTAGATACTTTGTGGGAACTGGGGGTGACATGATTCTAAGGAGGTGCGAACCTGTTCCCCTAAGTCATATGTATTGTTGAAGATCAATGTTGCATCAATCAATCAAAAAAATATGTATCCTTAGATGAAATGGTAAGGAATTATAGTTTAGACTTGGATTTGAAATAGAAAATTAATCCAAGTTGAGTCTTGAGATATTTGAAACAACATAAAACATTTTCCATGTATGTGTGAATCAATCTAATACAAAGGGTTATTAAAGTTTCGATAATATTGCCCAAGAAAAGTAGATATAAATGGCATTTCAAGGAAATAAAGAAAAAGAGGATATGAACTGCACCAAGACTATATGAAATGTGGCATTGCAGTTATGTAAGAGAATGATCTTGTACTCAGGAGGTACATCATGATACCTGCCCCTTACTTTCAAACGGCCTAGCCAAAGAATTGTTTTATATAAAGAGAGAGAAAGAAAAGAGTTTACAGGAACTCGTCATATTATTCTTGAGAATGTTTGGGAGATGTGAAATATCCAGAAAGGAGAACTAGGTTCAAAAGATGCATCCAAGAACTGACTTAAAATTAGCCTGAAGAATCTGCTTGGTAAGGATACCATCTTTCTCATGCCTGGGTGTACAACAATACTGCCGCTTACACCACTGACCGCTATGCCCTCGCCATTGCTTTCCACAGACTCAGTCTTATAGCAACTAAATAAAGCCAACAAAGATGGTCACCTGGGTACACCATCAGAGCTGAAGTGTGAACCTGAGCAGATGGTTAGACCAAGGGGTCTAGAGGACGGGGACTTCCAGTAAATCTCATTCCGAAACAACCAGGTGGTTCTCTCTTACCCTTAAGACACTTCATCTGAAATTAAAAAAAAAAAAATGTCATGGGGCCTGTCTGAAATTTCAATACACCTTAGATAAGGAGTGACAACACTGGGTTAATAAGATTGTTCCCCTATATCTCTATGTTAACAGAATCTTTTTTATGTATCTATAAGTATATCATCCACATTATCCAGAGAGTCCTGAAATAGCCTTAGTTCTTTCATGCCAGAAACTTGATACAATGAATATGCCTTAGCAACTTTGATCTTTCCTAATTAAAAAAGAAAAACATGTATAAGCACTTTAACACACGCCAAGTTATTTGAGGTCTTGTAGATGACCCTCAGTTTGTGTTAACAGCTCCATTGTAGAGCATAATGGATGTGTATAAAAGACAAGAGAAAATATTATAACAGTTGTCCTATATAGGCAATAGTCTACCTGTGACTTAATCATCATATTAGTTTTGTTTGTCAGATCCAAATGTAACAAGAGATGTTGAGGGTAAGAGTATTTAAAAATAAAACTGTCTGGCTTCTCTGAATCTTGCATTGTTGTCTACAGCCACACCACCCTGAATGCGCCCGATCTCGTCTGAATCTTGCATTGTCCCTTTTTAACTGCCTTCCTAAGTGTAGTACAGGAAGGGTAAGAGGTATTGACTAATTCATACTGGGACAAAGAAATTTAATTGTCACTAAATAATTGACCTGATTAGGATTTGGAGTGTTTATACTCAGAGAAAGTATCCCGGTGTGGAGAGGAAGATAGGAGACCCATGTCCAACTAAGGGTCTGGGGTCTCTTATGTGACCATGAAAGAGAAGACCCTTGGAAAGGGTCAAACCCTGGGATCAGAAAGACCAGAATTTTATCCCAGTTACATTTCCCACAGCACAACCTTGAGCGATTTTGTTAACTTTGCTGTACCCCCATTCCTTCATCTAGAACATGGGTTTGCCTTGTCATAGCCTTGCTGTGGTTACGAAATGAAAGATCATCTGTTGTTAAAGACCTTAGCACCACACCCAAAATATAGTAGTGCTAAATAGATAATAACTATTATTAAACGATGCACACTTTAAACCCAAGGCAAAGAAGAACAGAGACATAAATTCCCCCCAGACATGCATACCATTTTGGTCACTGACTGATTGATATGTAAATAATGACTAATTGTCTCAAAATAACCCACCTTAACGGAAAGTCATCTCTGTGTCTGAAGCAAAAAAGTGCATGCCCTTTTCACCAGGCTGCCCAACTTTCATTGACAGTTTTAGATGATATTGATGATGGGAATTATTTTCCAGAATTTAAGTTTAAGTTTCAAAAATATTTATTAAATGCTAAGCATGGGCTGGTCGCAGTGAACATTCCATGACACAGAGAGTAAATACCCCAATTCTGCCTTTAAGGATCTTTCTGGTGACAGAGTCAAGATGTAAACTAAAAACTTATAAACAGAATGTGGAGTATGCAGCCAACTGTGAAAAAATAAGACACCTTAAATGATATGAAGCTTGTTAGACCCAATCTTCAATTATGTATTTTCAGCATTTTATTCTGCTTAGTTTAGTCTTTAATCACTGAACACTCAGCAAATGTGTTTCACAACAACATATGTTCCAATGAGGAAAATAAAATCCATAACCATGCTTGCTTCAGTGTGTCTATTTTTTGTCTTGATTGCCTAAATTTATGAGTTCTATGGTTCTTGTCCCCAGCATCCTGGAAAAGGTACCAAGTACAGTCACAAAAATATCAGAAATGACCTCTCTGTCACACTCTGCATGAAAGACATATTGGGGATAAGGACTTTCAGCACAATGAATTTTGAGGAGATAAAATTCAATTCATAATGTGACAATCTTGCCTTCCCAAAATTCAAGTAATCACTTCATATAAAATATTCTCATTCCACACCAATAGCTCCTAAAATCTTAACTCATCTCAGCATGTACTCTAAAATCTAAAGTCCTCTCATAAATATCTCCATCTGATATGGAGAAGACTTGAGGTCTATTTCATTCTGAGGTAAAATTACTCTCCAGCAGTGAACCTGTGAAATCAAATAAGTTATGACCTTCCAAAATACAACAGTAGGACAAACATAAGGCATTTTCAATCCAAAAGAAGGAAGTAGGAAGAAAAGAAGTGATTTTACATCCCAGGAAAGTCCAAAATTCCACTAACTCTTAAGACTCAAGAATAACCTTTTGTCCCAATGCCCTGCTTTCTGGTCCACTGAAGCAGCTATGCATGGGTCACATCCACAAAGTTCTGCCACTAGTAAACCTGCCCCCAAGGCTCTTTTTATTTTAACAGAGAGGATTTAATGTAGAGAATGTTTAACCAAATAATAAAGAATTGCTAACTAAGTAAAGGAGAAAACAGAACATTGAGTTATACAAAAGTATCAATGGCATATAGCAATTCCTAGGGATGAAGGGACAATGGAAAGAGGGTGGAGTTACTAATATTTAGAAGCTTGGAGGTGAGTTCCATGGAGATGCAGAGCCCAGGATTCTGAGGAGAGGGAGCCAGCCTGCTGTGCTGGTTTCTCTGCAAGAATGCAAGGCAGTTGACTTTGCAAGTTGGTGAAACTTCAAACTTGATTGAACTGCATATTACTTGTTTAAACTGCCATAGCAAAGTACCACAGACTGGATGACTTAAAAAGAAATGTATTGCCTCACAACCTGAAAGCTAGAAGTTAAAACTCAAGATGTCAATAGACTCAAGGTGTCAGTAGGATTGTTTCCTTCTTAAGGCTGTGATGAAAAACTTGGTCCAGACTGCTTTCCTTGGCTTGTAATAGCCAATGTCATCTCAATCTCTTCACATTACCTTCCCACCATTCATATCTTGATGTCCAAATTTCCCCTTCCAATGAAGACATCAGTCTATTGGATGAAGGCCCACTGGAATGACTTCACTTTAATTCAATTAGCACTGTAAAGGCCTTATCTGCAAATAAGGTCTGAGATACGAGGGCTTAGAACTTCAACACATGACTTTTAGGAAGACAGAGTTCAGTTGACAACAAAATGCTGCTGGAATGAATCGCTTCGCTGGGTTGAAGAAGCAGCATTGCTGAATGCTGATGACAGGAACAAGAAGACAACCAGAAATAAACCAGAAGCAAAGAGGAAAGAATAAGGCCCTTCTTCCTCAGCTAGCCCTGCAACCTCAGCTAGTCCTGCACCTAAGTACAGTGCCTAAAAGGAAGCAAATGACAAAGCTAAAATATGCTTTGCAGAGTCCTAGCCCTGGCTTGACAAAGCACAATATTTAAGAGTGGGTTTGAATCTTCAGACAATAGTTTAATAATTGACTCACTATTTTTTCTTATTGATCACTAGCATCAGAACTTTTATTTTCAATTCCATGCACTTGTATAATATAATGAGTGAAAGTTGCAGGAAAATATTTAATCAAACAACATGCTGCTTATACTGTGGAAGTTATGCTGCTGACAGCTACTGAATCGTTGTGACACCACAGCTCACATTTACTCCTCCACTGTCATGTAGGGTGTCAGAAGCCTGCAAAACTGACCTACAGGAGGTCAGCATGTAATTTGTTTGGTGGATAAGTAAGAGAACTAAAATTTTGGTCAAATTGTTAACAGATGTTAACTCTAATTTTAGCTCAAGGAAATTCAGGAGAGGTGATCCAAAGTGGATTTGAGCTGAGGTCTGATTCTCCATGCTTCCACATCCATAAATGAGTACAACAGTACCTCCCTAATAGAGCTATTATAAGGATTGAAAGAGTTGGGGTAGGCAACAGATGAAGCTGGGGAGAGCCTGAGGTCTTTTCCTACAGGGCTGTGAGAGACAGGATTCTGAGACAACAATGTGGGGTCAATGGAAGCTGATAAGCAAGTGAGGGACAATTACATGTACTCATCCATAAATGAGTACAACAGTACCTCCCTAATAGAGCTATTATAAGGATTGAAAGAGTTGGGGTAGGCAACAGATGAAGCTGGGGAGAGCCTGAGGTCTTTTCCTACAGGGCTGTGAGAGACAGGATTCTGAGACAGCAATGTGGGGTCAATGGAAGCTGATAAGCAAGTGAGGGACAATTACATGTATGGTTTGAGAAGCTCTGCTGTGGATGGTCAGGGGAAGATGGGTTGGACTGAGGTAAGAAGGAAGAAGGGGAAATCAGAAAGCTTCTAGCTGCCATCAAGCAAAGTGAGAGATGACAGCTCTCCAAGAGAGGAAAGGGGTCCCAAGGATGGAGAAAAACAAATTAATTCCAGTCATATTTAAACGGTTGAGCCTATAGAACTTGGTGATTAAAGCAAGTGATTTAGAATAAGATGTGACCGATAGGAAGAACAGAGAAATAAAGTGCCCTGGTTTCTACTTTGGGTCACTGTACATCTGGCATTATCATTTCCTAGGAGGAGGGTCCCAGGAGCTTCAGGATCAAAGCAGAAGATAATGGGTTGTAGTTTAGTTTCAGGGTTGAGTCTGAAGGGCCTAAGAATCATCCAAATGGAGATGTCCTGTGATAACTGGGTCTTTTTGCAAGTTATCATACCAAACCATTGAAGAGGTCACCAGTTGAAGAGTCCCACCTTTCCCAGAAGCCAAGCTCTCTATTCACCAACCAGTAAAGTACCTTGAGTACCACCTGCTATAGAGATTATTATTAGCTCTCATTTTAATAACCAGTATATTTAAATTTGCTCCCTCCAAAATTCATTCTAAGTGAGAACAGGATGTGACTGCACCCAACAAATAATTATATATGAACAGTGAACACTATTTAAAATGAGACCTTTGTTATTCATTTAGGTATTTTTTTAGCACCAACTGAATTTTTGCTCTATACTTTGTTCCCACCAACTGGGATAGAGGGTCTCATTTTTGTGGTAATGTCTTTCTGTCTTATTGCCCTTCATAAAATTGAACACTAAGGAATAGAACACAAGTTATTTGACTTGATTCTTCAAAGGAAAAGTCTAAACCTCACAACATTAAGTCAGATTTCTCAATCTCAGTATGTGGCAGGTTTAGAATCAGAAAATGTTGTTACTAAAACTTTTGCATAAGCTGTTGTTTTTAATTCAGAAATCTTTTTACTTTGAGCAAGGTTCCTTTGAACAAATTTTGGTCTGTATTGAGAGGAAGATTTAAATGAAATTCTGTTCTCCCTTGCAAATGGTCAGCAGCAGCTGTGTTGGAGAAGACATGAAGTTTTTTCACACATGGCCTTCTGCCAGGTGGGTAGTAGTAGTTTCTATCCATGGATGGAGCGTAGGCCAAGTCAAGGACAAAATCATTAGTAGGACTGCATCTTCCAGAATGAGAGAATAAGAAAGTCATAGTCCACTCAATTCAAAGGAACAGTGTATGTTGAGAGGGATTCAGAAAGCCACTTCCCCCCAGGAACCTTTGCTTATTCCATTCAGGCTGGGTTAGGCATGCTTCCCATTTTCTCACAAAGAATCCCAAACATCTTTGCCATGGTACTTCATACCATGGAAAATCTATTCCAGTGTCCATTCCTCCATTATCCCAATGAGCCATTATCCAATGAGCCACATGTCCAAGAAACTATATCTTGGACATTTGCCTCTCACTGGTGTCAGACTTGGTAGGTACTCAATAAATTTGCCTAATTAGTGAATGCTGTAGATACATGTTTCTCAGCACAAAGACGCTTGGATGATTTCCATTACATACACATAAACATGTAATTGTGTACAATCTTATTGATCCTTATTGCTCTATCAATAACCTAAAACTTAGCTCCCAGAAAAGTTCTTCTACAGAAGGAATTGCTTTGATGTAACCCAAATAAATGCGGTTTTCTCCTGGGTCAGCCATTGCAAGATGTTTGCCTTTTCTCCTCTGCTCTGCTAACCTGCACTGTGCTCTATTTATACATCCTTTTTTTTTCTTTTTTTTGAGACTAGGTCTCGCTGTTTTGCCCGGGGAACCACAGGCTTGTGTTGCCTGGAGTACCACGGACTCAAGCAATCCTCAGCCTCAGCATCCCAGCTGGGGTTACAGGAGTGCGCCACCACACCCAGCTATTTTTTTCAGACTAGGTCTCACTGTGTTGCCCCAGAAGGGTCTCAAACCCATGGACTTAAGCGATTCCTAGTCTCGGCCTCTTTTCGTAAGCTGCGATTAAAAGCATGCGCCACCGTGCCCAGCCTTATTTATACATCCTTAACCCAACATAGTAGTTGAGCACATACCCTATGATGAACATTGTGCTAAAGGCAAAGTGTGTGGCATTGAACATGACAGAACTATAACCTGCATGAAGTTTACAGTCCACAGATGCCAGTTGCCTCCAAAATCCCAGAGACCTTGACATAGCCGGGTAGACATAACATAGTTTTATCTTTAAACTCTTGAAAATGTAATACACTGGGGAAGTTAGCCTATGTTAACTCACGAATATCTGGAGATTTGCAGATGAGAATCGAATAAATTTGCTGAAGTATTTTAATTTTCCCAAGGCAAATAAGAACTTATCAGTCTGGAGAAATCCATCCTGAGTCACATTCAAGTTTTCTTTGGACTCCCTCACAGTGGGCACCCATAAGGATATCATACCCAACTGCCACCTTCAGTGATATCAAAGAAAAGGTCTTTCAATTGCCCAGGCACAAGCTCTGCTTGTGTGAATTAAAGAAAACTGCCCCTAATGGGCAGGCACATTACCAAACTCATCCCAGGCTCCCCAGCAGTTACTGCCCCACTGGGAAGAGCATCTGGGAGACTGGGGCTCAGCCAGGATTTCAATCTCAAAGTGCTTCCTCAGCATAGTCCCACACTGAAGCCCTGCTACCAAGTCTCTGGTCCATGCACTGGGTGCAAAATATATTAGTTTTCATATGTTACTCTGATTTATATTACCATTCATAACCAAAGAAACCAGACTTTCTGGGAAATTAATGAACTCTAAGGAAATCCTTTTCAAAATCCCAGCAGCAGCCATAGAAACTTTCAGCATGTTTCAAACTCATCAAACCTTTTCCAAGATTACAATTTATTTCTGTCAAATAATTCTGTAATTCTTCAAAACCTGTGACTTCACTGAATTCTAAGCAATTCAGAAATGGAAAATGAGCTCCATTGCTTGTCTTGTGGTTTGGAACTGAAGTCTTGTACCTCCTTGGACAAATATCAAGGTCAGGGTCCCCACAAGCTGCCAAAGCCACGTTACCAAGGAGGTGCAGTCTAACAGCCTGTGAGTCTCACCAAGCTTAAATTCCCAAGAAGTTATTTTCCTCAAGAGACACACAAACCAATCCCTTTCTCTCTATCAAAATAAGTCACTCCCTGTACCCTTTAGTTTCAGCTACTTTCTATTGCTAGTGCACTGTAACAGTTCAAAGCACAGGTATGAGAAAAGGCAAAATCTTAAACATTTCTTCCATCCCATTTATTCAATAAGCCTGACTTAAAATATGACCCTAATGTAAGCTGGCATGGACCTGCCCTTTGTAAGCTCTAGATTAAGAGAAGTTCAAAACCCAATTCTAGGTTCTATAGAAAATCCAGGGTTCTCCAGAGATTTCTGCAAATGGTCAGGGCAAGAAGGTTGGTGCTCACAGCACCATCAGTACTGACTTCCAGTATCAGTATCTCAGGATTCAGGGTCTTCCTCCTGGGGTCATTTCTTTACCCTGACCTGATGTGATCCTTTTGTGATCCACCCTTTCATTTGTGACCCCTCAAAGCAACTGTGAAAATGAACCTGCTATGCTCTGAGACCCTCAGGAGGGAAAAGGGAGAGAAAGGGGAATAGTGAAAGACAGGGGAACGGAAGACAGCATGCTGGAGTGTGATGGAAGACTGCGGACATTTTGGAAGTGGAGAAACTGATATCAGGTGGGAAAACAGGCAAACGGGGTGCTTAACCAAACTTACAAAGGGGAGCAGCTGGCCTTTTAAAGCTAGTCACACACCAGGTTCTTCCCAGCGCACACACACAGTAACAAGACCACATAAACTTTAAGAGGGAGGCAAAAACAAATTTACTTATTAAAAGACAAATTAGATGAGTCACTGAGGGGTCCAAGGGAACCATTCTGGTAATCTTACCACACAGTCCAGTCTCTAGTCCAAAGAGCACGTGGCTGCAGCAGCCATGTACATCCACAAAATGGCAGCTATCCCACCTTAAGCCGGATGAAGGAGTTAAGTTGGCACCGCCATTGCTTCAAAGACACAGCTCCACTCACTCCAAGCCAGAAGAAACCAAGATGGCCTCATCAATACTTCTCTGAAAGCAGAAGATTCAAATCCATGAGGAAAACCAGGATGGCGTCATCAATTCTTCTTCAAAAGGCATAATTCCGGCATTCTTTCAACTCCAACTCCAAAGAGACCCAGCATCAGCAAACACAGCAAGCACTTCAGACGTCTCACATTGAAAACAGCAACACAGCAAATTCTCTTCAGTTCTCCAGAAGACTTCCAAGCTTCACAGTTTCAAAATTAAACCAAGTTTTCAAGTACTACGTTTCCAAGACAGCTCATACAGTTCACAAGTTTCTCCAACATGCTTCCCAGGTTCCTTCCCAGCTCAGACTGTGAATGGAAGTGCACACCTTGGTTCCTTCCCTGCCCTGCTGCCCAACATGGTAGCAGCAGTTCTGATGCCTCCAGTCTCCCTGCTCCTCTTCTGCTCTCCTTCCTTCCCAGTTCTCTGTTCAGTGTCTTCTCTCTCCTTTCCATGTGTTTTTCCTCTACCCTTGGCCTAACCTCTTAATCCTGTTTTCAAGAGAGAAGGTTTAACTTCCCTTCTCCAAGTCTCCACCCACCAATGAACAATAGCTGCTATTTTAATGAGCACCACCAGTACTGGGGGGCCACAGTTCCCTAACAAAACTATGGTGTCAGCACCCAAGGATAGAAATCCCATATTGTGGGAAAATAAGCAGGGTTGTTTTAAAAATAAAAAAAGAAAACGAGCCTGCTAGGGGACACGGCACCAAGCCCCCCACCAGCTGACACTCATGTCAACAACAACCTGTCACCTGGGTGCTGGGCATGGCCCCTTCCCACAGAGATGGAGCCTAGGACATGTAGGCTAATGCCTTTTTTCTCCTACCCCGTCTTTCCAGTCACCACCCTGTCCTAGTCCAAATTCTCCCCAGAGTCTGAGATAAGCCATTCAGCTCCTCCTTCCCAAGTCACCTAAGACCCAACTTCTAGTAAACCATTCAAGGAGCTCTGCTGAACAAATGGGCCATTTTTACCCCTTTATCAGAGGCCTTGACTTTATAGCTTTTTCTTGACACTTGCCATCCTTAGAGACAGCTGTGCTTTCAAAGAGTCTTTTTTTTTTTTTTTTTTTTTTGGCTTTTGCTTTTCCAATGAGCAGTGCAATGGAAATCAATCACTTGAATGTCCTTCTTCAGCTTGAATAAACAGTGGAAACTTTTTCCCCCCTTCTTATTGCAGGTGTCTGCTCTATAGTAAGTGTATTCAGTTTTTCCAAACTTAGAATAAAGTTCCCAAATTACAAACTACCAGGTGGTTCACAGTTGCTTGATGGGTCTAAAGACAGAGAGTTTTAGTATAAAATCATGACCAGCCAGGCACAGTGGCATGTGCTTCTAAGCGACAGCTTATGGAGTCACAGTGGGGTCTGGGGATTGTGGTTCAAGTCCCACCTGGGACAACACAAAGAGATCTAGTCCCAAAAGATAGCTAGGCATGGTGGTGAGTGCCTGTATTCCTAGCTACCTGGGAAGCTGAGGCTAGGGATTGCTTGAGTCCGTGGTACCACAGGCAACCTGAGCCTGTGGTTCCATGGGCAAAAATGGCAAGATATAGCCTCAAAAAAAAAAAATCATGACTAAGTTATTGCCCAAAGTCTCACAGGCCCCGTTCAGTTGACAAGCTCCATGTTACATGGCTTACCCCTCAGCCCAGGCTGCCTGAACACCTGGCAGGTTACAGCAGACTGAATCAGCCAAGTCTGCTCCTGTGGTTCTGTGACTGCAGACATTTGCAGTCATGTATTCCTATTCACACCTCAAAGAAAGAACGGGGGAAGATTCTAAATACCTACACTCTCTGAAAAAAGTAAAATATTGCACATGTGTGGTGTGTATGTTCACATATATTTGTATATATGTATGTATGTGTAGATATTATAGGGAGGAAGGAAACTTCTTTTCTGGAATGTAGACTGGGAAAAATAAATTGACTTGAGAGATTGGCAAGAAAAGACTAATTTTATGGGCACAAAGACCCATGCAATCGAAATAGGAACCTGTCTATCATCTGGTCAGTCCGGTATTGTCAAACGGCAAGCAATAGAACTTAGAATAAAAAACAGAACAAAGAACTTTGCAATATAAATGAAAAGGAATTTTTCAGGGCTCGTCAACATATGATTGATTATAGACTTTTCAAACCCTAGTCCTGTAAAGATGTAAAGGTTGTGTGGAGCTCTTATTACAGAAGTTTATTTCCTGCTTATAGGGTAAAACACTCTTGAATCTTCTATTTTTAATCTCTTTTCCATTGAAAATAATCAGCATGTCCTTTAGGCACAATGTGGGGCAGCTGGTCTTTGACCCCAGCAATACACTTTTCCATAGATCCCTAGAGCCCATCATCATACTATTCAACCCATAGAAGCACCTACATTTCTTTAGAAAAACTGATAGCTAGGTCCATCCTAAATCATAATTGTATTACTTTTTCTGAAGGACGGGTCTGGGCACCTATATTTTTTATAAGTGCTTTTTAAACTCCCAAGTTGACCCTGATGTACAGTCAGGATTGACAGCTCTGAAGAGGTCTTCTAAGTCTCAGGACCTCAGATCTGAAGAGCAGAACACCATCACCTGGGACAGAGTCTCAGACCACACTCTAGGCCTACTGAATCAGAATGTGCATTTAACAGATTCCCAGGTAATCCATGTGCATGGCACAGTTTGAAAAGCACTGCTCTTGTCACTCTGTCATTTGATCAGTGAGCTCCCGGGAGACTAATGACTTCAGAAGTCATGCTGGTAACTGGAAACTCAAGTCAGACAGCAGCCCAAGACTATTTGCTACTGAATCCTTTATTTCCATTACATTGTTATTTTTCGTATTTAACAAGTAGTTAAGTAGCCTTCAAATTGTATATAATATAGTCTTTATCAAGTTATCACAGCTCCCTAAAAAGCCTTTGCTTTCTTCTTTTCATTTTTTTACATCAAATTCAAAAAACATTTAAGACTTCCTTTTCTGTCAGTAGAGGGCAAAATGATTTGATGATACAGCAAAAAATGAAATCGGGTAATAAAACAGGCAAAGCAGAAAACTTAATTAAACTTACAAGCAGGAACAGCTGGCCCTTTAAACCCAGACATTCATCAGGTTCGTCCTAGCCCACATGAGCAGTAGCAAGACTACACCAATCTTAAGAAAAGGCAAAAACAGATTTACTCATTAAAAGACAAAATAGACAAGCATCGCAGAGCGGTAAAAGTGATCCCTTTGGTAATCTTACCACATAGTCCAGTCTCTAGACCAAAAATCTGCACATGGGTCCTTAGTCACATGTGTCCACAAAATGGCAGCTGTCCCACCTTCAAGCCAAATGAAGAAACCAAGATGGTACCATTGATCCTCTTCCAAAGACACAGTTATTCACTTCAAGTCAAAGAAACCAAGATGGTGTCATCAATCCTCCTTTAAGAGCGGGATATTCAAATCCAATGAAGAAACCAAGGTGGCATTGTTGATCCTCTTCCAAAAGACACAGCTTCAACATTCTTTCAGCTTCAACTCTAAAGTGACCTGAAACCAGCAAGACTTACTCCATACAACAGCAGCAAGCACTTTAGTCGTCTCATGATGAAAACAGCAACACTCGAAGTTCTCCTCAGGTCTTCGGACAATTCCCAAGCTTCACAGTTTCAAAGTTAAAGCAAGTTTTCAAATATTACATTTTCAATTCAGCTTAAGCGGTTACAAGTTTTGCCAACATGCTTTCCTGAGCTGCTTACCAGCTCAGGCTGGGAATAGAAGCCCACAGTATGGCTTCCTTCCCTGCCCTGCTGTTGCACATGGCAGTGGCAGCTCTGCGGCCTCCAGCCTCCCTACTGCTCCTTTGCTCTCTCTCTTCTCCATCTTTCTCTCTCTCTTTTAAATTCCCTCTCACAAGAAAGCTTGGCTTCCCTTCTCCAAGTCTTCATCTACCAGGGCACAATGGCTGGTATTCTAATGCAGCATAACCATGCTGGGCACCACAGCCCCCTTATTTTACTACTGTACTCATATCACAAACACTGCAGAAAGACATAACGGAGCCATAATAGAGAAAAGATGGAATATGTTTAACTAAACAATTACCACCTAGTTCGTAGATCAGCAAGTTATCGAAGTTACGCTGATGTTGATGGAGAGGACTGCTGATTGCCCATAATCTACTATGTCTTAGAACAAATCAGAACTCAGCATAGGTGAGGCACTGAAGCTGCCATCTTGAACTTAAGGAAAAGCACCCGAAAAGAGGGGATGTTGTTCACAAGGATTAACTGGGGGTTGTGGGGGGGGGGTCTCAATGCTACTGAGATAATGAGTTTACTAGATAACTGAAGCAATCTGATATAATTTATTCCATGAGAACTGTTCCAATAAACACAAGTCCGAATTTAGCTTATATAGGTAGGAGTAGTGAATTATTGATATTAAGAATGTAATTGTTTTTGATAATGCAAGAGGCTTCTAATTCTAGAGCCCTCTGAACTGGCAGGACCCCCTTCTACAAGGTTCCAGGTTCAACCTCCCATCTGTACACCCTGTCCATCTTTAAGTTTCTCACAGCCACCCAGAATCACCCAAGTACCACATGAAGGGAAACTCCCTCATACACTTGCTGCTTGTAGTCTTCATTTTGAACCAGTTACCTTGACCTGTTCTTCACATTTTATTTCATCCAATTATGTTGCTTGTTTTGGGAACGATTTGTGTTCTCCACCCTGGCTGCATGGCCTCAGGCTACTTCAAGCAAATCTTCCCCTTTCTGACCTGCCCATGAACCTCATGCTCTGACCTCCCTGCTCTAAGGACCTCCTCTTGCTCCAGCCCTGAGAATAGCATCAGACCAAGGGAATCCACACCCAGACCCAGGAGCTCTTGCTCCTCCCTGGTTCCCAACTGCTGTCCTGTAAAACTCTGCAATACCACAGCCAAGGCTACTGACAGAGCCAAAGAAGAGGTCTCAACAATGCTAGCTGAGTGCTGACTGAAGCCATGCATCTGTCACTTCACCTCTTGATGCCTCTGCTGTGGCATTTTCCAGCATATTAACACAGCCGCTCAGCTTCTCTATGCGGTTTGTGCTTTCATGGATGTGCTCTCAGGAGAGGTAGAATGAGTGATGTTTTGGTTCCCTGCCTGGTGAAAGTGATCCACTTCCAAGGACACATTCCTTATGTGATATGTACTGCTTTTCTTGCTATCTCTGGCAAGGGAGAATACAAATGGGAGAAAATGCCTCTGCTAATGACAAGCATTACAGGAAAGGGACTCTACCACTCAGGAGGTTATACCATCAAGGAAAACACCCCTCTGCAAATACATTCAGAAATTTTTTCCAGACCTTTGGATGCCTCATCTCATGAAGTCATCTGAAAACCAGGCCCTGGTTTGGGGCAGCACCAAGGATAGCTGAAGCAGCTGTTGTTGGGTAGTTAAAGTCAGGCAAAGTGTAGAGGGAGCCAGGAAACTGATCTGAGGTCAGGCAGAGTCAGACAGGACTCGATCAGTTTAGGCCTGTAAAATATCCTTTAGATGCCGACAGACCTGAGTGCCCATTTAAGAACTGTCCAGAGACAAGAAAACTCTCCTGTAGGTCTCTAACAAGTTTTATTTTAAAGAACTCCATCACCCCTAGTGGGCTCATCCTGGGAGCTCCCCTGGGGAGGTTGGCGAATCCCTATCTCTTGTTATCAGATGATTTGACAAAAACATACCCTCTTCTTCCTAGTAGCATATTGGATGGATGGATGGATGGATGGATGGATGGATGGATGGATGGATGGATGGATGGATGGATGGATGGATGGATGGATGGATGGATGGATGGATGGGAGAAGTAGAAGCTAAGTATAGCCCATAGATTAAACTAGTAGATTAAACTAGTAAAGATTAAGCTTAAGGTCAGTTTTTATCACCCTCTCTAAACTATCACTGAGAATCACAATGTTGAGTTTTAGGAGTGTTCCCATGAAGCTAAGGGGATGCTTTTCATGAAGTAATGGCAACAGTAATAATAACAGTTATCATTTGCCAGAGAGTTGTTGTGATGTACCAAGCATAGCAGTATGTTATTAGGATTCTTGCATTATCTGTACAAGTTAGTTTGATAAGAATGTTATTTCAAGGAATGAATGTGATAGCCATTCATATAATGCATAAGAGAAATATTTATAAACACTGTATAAGAGTGTATCTACTTAGACCAGGCATGGTGGCGCATACCTGTAAGCGGCAGTCTAGGAAGCCATGGTAGAGACCAGGGATCACGGTTCGAGGCCCACTCTGGGCAACGTAGCGAGACCTAGTTCCAAAAAAATAGCTGGGTGTGGTGGCACGTGCCTGTAATCCCAGCTACCTGGGATGCTGAGGCTGGGGATTTCTTGAGTCCGTGATACCAAGGGTAATGTGAGCCTACAGGGCTCACATTCATGGGCAAAAATAGCAAGACCTAGTCACAAAAAAAAAAAAAAAACCAAAAAAGTGTATCTACTTAAGAAAAAATAAAACTGATTTTAAGTGAAAAAAAAATGTGATAGGACCCTCACCATGATAAGTAACAAAAACCAACTCAAATTGACATAAGCTGTCAAAGAAATTATTATAGACAAGGGAGATCACTTTGAAACCATGCCCAGGAATGCTCCTAGGGTTACCTAAGGCAGGAAATGAAGTAGCATTAACTCTCTTCTCTTGTTTGACTTATCTTTCTTCCTAACTGCAGACTGATTCTTTTGGCTTCCTTTTTTTCTAAATGTAATTATTTATTATCTTACATTATTGCTCATTTTTGTGTAGAAGTTTGTTTCTCCCCTCAGATGAGGTCTCAAGTTCTCCCACCACTATATCACCTGTGAACCATCATCATATTCTCTTGTGCTCTTCCCTCCCCCTCCCTTGCTTGTATGCCTCAAATTAATGGTCATCTGTGAGACAAACAGATAAAAAATTGTGGAATATGTACACAGTGGAATACTGCTTGGCTATCAAAAATAATTCTCTTTTGGTATCATTGTCTATGAGACAGCAAACAAGACTGCTGCTGGCACCTACATTTATGTGCTATCATCTCATCTCTTAAGGCAAGCAATTAGCCTGTACTGAAGGGGATATGTAAGATTCATTGGTAAGGAGTTAAGAAACAGTGGCTATAAAGAAAGTGAATTACATGACAGAGTAATTAAATAGCCTCATGACCTTTATAACGTTGATTTCCATTTCTCTACTAAGAATTTGAACTGTCTATATTTTCATTCCCCTGTTTAGATTTGACCTCTTAAGTCACAGCTCAGCCTGCCACCATCTACCTCGCAACTTGGTAACTTCCTGTCCTTTGGAATTAGGTTTTCTTTCATTTCCAGCATAGACTACAGGTGTTTCCAACTCTTAAAATGCTCTAATGATATGTTGAATGTCAACCTTGATCCAAATTCACTTAAATAAACCACTTGCTTTCAACAATTTGCCTTCTCTGAAAGACTTAGATCCTCCAAGGTTTCTGGAACCAGGAGGACAAAGATAAGACAGGCCTTGTATTTCATTATTCCTATGAATAATTTTAGCACTGTTGTATGAGCCTAATCTCCCACCATAATGATTATATCATCATATGTTAGGCCCTTTCCATGTATCATCCCCTTGAGCCCAAACAACTGCAAAAGTAAGTTCTTAGATGGAAAAGTTAAGGTTTTGAGAGGTTAAGTGACTCACCCAAGATCATGAAGCCAGTAAGTAGCAGATAATGAATTTGAATACAGATGTCTCTGACCCCAAAGTCTATGCATTTTCACCATTCAATGAAATTTTCCATCATACTACTATGCAGATCAAACAGTCATTTCACCGATTACATTTCATCGCTTAGCAATTTTAATATTACTATGGAGGAGTGAATGGAGTTTAGGAATATAGGATAATATTCCACAATACTTGACACTTGTATGACCCACAAAACTTCATCCAAGACACTTGGAATCCTTTATTCTTTGGGTGTACACCAGATGTTTTCCGCCTGAGCAGTTCTTGGGGACTCCAGTACAGGCAAGATTTCTGTGCATGAGGAGGGATGTCTTTTCACTGAAGAGTTTGTTATTCAATCTGGCCACAGCATGGTGAGATACTTAAAAGGTTGAAATAGGGTTTAAAGGTTGCTCTTATTGCCATTCCAACAGTATTTCCTCGGGGAGAGACTGCCTAACCCTTCAGCAAGTGCTCTTCTCTTTCATCTTCTGACTGCAGACAAGACAAATTAATCACTGTTAGCATCTATTATAGGAATTCTGCCACACCCCATTCCTAGGTGACATGGTAGTGTAGGATAGGTACCCAGTAGTTGGAAGAAACCCCAACTTAAAGTAACATGTTCCCCTCTGAACAAGCTTAGGCTCTAAGACTTCACCCCCACTTACAGGCAGCTATCTTGGATTATAGTTCTCAGTGTGCCATGAGCTGGACTTCTTGAGCAGGGGAGCTATTGGGAACTGGGGTGGAACTGAGCAACTGAGTGAAGCCATGTAATACAGAAGGGAGCTGAACACCTTTTTCTGACTTTGACTTGCATCCAAGGACTTAGAGGAAAGATATATAGAGAAACTTGGAGAGACATGTAAGGAGGGCAAACATTTTCTTGGTGTGGCATCTCCTTGTGTCCCAGCTCGTTAAGACCTGCCTTTCCCTTGCTGTTTCCTACCAGAAGATACATTAGACTAATGGCAATCTTTTGTACCTCAGCAGTCCTGTTTCAGGCAACCCTGTATAGCTTGGCATTTGACCATGAGGGGACTGGATAATTTTGATGGAAATTTTATTGGGACACCATTATTAAGAATATCTGTTCTTCTCTCATGTGCACACTAATTCTATTAAGTATCTATCTCACTAAGAATACTTCCTTTGCTTTTATGCACATCACAAGGATAGCTGGACCCTTTTAGAGTATGTGCCCCTTAATAGTTTGTAGTCCTGGGTGCCACTTGGCTATACACTAACATAATTGGCATGATTGGCAAACATGATTGGCATAATGGCCATTATGGGGTCTTTTCTTGGCCTTTTGCTTATCTTGCAAGAACAGCAGCCAGGCTTGCAACAATGGGACAAAAATATCTCTACCCATTTTAAGCAAAAGAGTCTAAATGATCTTTCAGAGGTTGAAAAGTTATTTTTCAAAATGCAAACCCAGAAGAGTGTTCACTGTCCTCGGGTGCCATCTCATTGACTAAACTGAAAATAGCCATGGAAGACAGAGCTAAGATACCTGACTCATGGTTAGAAGGAAAATGCTGAGAAGACGGGGTGCTCAGTATATTGTAGTTCTGGATTCACATGTGATTACACCACAATCTAGCAGAAAGCAAACAGTAAAACTACCAGCCTGCATCCTCTGTGCTTGTTCTTTAGCCTTATAAATATTGAACGAAGCCACATCCTCACTGAGACTGATTTGAGAACCTTGTCTCCAGTCTTCTGGCAGGTGACCTGTACTAAACTAGTTCTTTTCTCAAAAGCTGGTGACATGGTTTTGTTTGCTGTGCCATGGGGTAGTGACCCAAGCACAGTGGTGGCAGAGCCTAGCTGCTACCAAGAAAACATGTTTTAGACAATACTCATGAGTATGAGCAATAAAACCAAAGAATATATTTGTGGCAATTATATAACAAGTTCTTTTAGTTGCTCTTCTGTGGAAAATGTAAAGCATTCAAAGAGTTTTTATGTAGATTTGGTTTTTATATTCATGCTGCTGATTGCTACCTGTAATAGTCTGATTATGTTACTGAATGTCTTTTTTTAAGATAAGTAAAAATAAACCTCTTAAATTTGTGATAAGTATTATAAATAGTAGAAATAGACAGCAAGATAGAGAGTAACAGAGGACTCAGAAGGAGCAACTTTAGACAAGATGTTCAGGAAACTTTTCCAAAGTGGTGATATCTGAGTAAGAGATCCAATACTGAGAAGGACACAGCTTTAACATAGATAGTAAAAGAACATCCCCAGCAGAGAGAACAGAAAGTGTGAAGTCCCTGAGATGAGCAAGAAGCTGGGACACTCAGGGAAGAGTGACTGTAACATACTGCAAAAGATAGAGTGATAGATATGAACTTAAAGAGGAAGACGAGGGCTAGATCATCAAGATTTCTGTAAACCATAGTCAGGAGTTGAACTTATTCTACAGAAAATAAGAGAATAATACAGAATTTCAGTAGAGCAGTGGCATAACTAAAACTAAATGCTTAAAAATTCACTCTGGTGATGTAGAAAACATACTGAACAGGTGAAAGTAGGAGAAAGGAGACCAGAAATGCAAGGAAAGCAGAAGTACAGGAAACTGTGGTGGTACCTTGGAAAAGGGGTGAGAGTGGAGATGGGAGAAAGAGAATGAATTTGGGCTACTCTTAGGAGTACAAGACTTGTTTATCAGCTGAAAATAGGGGACAAGAAAAGGGAGAAAATCCAAAATGATTCCTGAATTGTAAGTTAAGCAATTGATTGGAAGGTAATGCTATATATTACTATTATTGGGGGTGGGGGGATGAAGGAAAACATATGGTAGAAATAAAACAGGCAAATATGGGACACATTAAAACATCCACTAGGATAGCAAGTCAAGTTGCCACTTCCAACTGAACTCATGATCCTGGAATTCAGGATGCTTGGGCATAAGGTGGTTTAAAGCTACAAAATAGAAAAGGATAATATATTAAGAAAATGGGGTGAAGAAGTTGAGAAGACCTAGAACAGGTCTTGAGGCATAACCTCATTTAGAGGTTGAATAAAGAGAAAAACTAGCCTTTATGGTACATTGCACAAAGGGGATGCATATACCTAATCAGAATATCATATTATTCATTTTCTCCATGACCCATTCAAACCTTCTCCATAATGGAACTAATTGTTCCCTTCTCCCTTGTAAAATTGAAGGCAATTTTGTGACTTTTCTAGACTCTGCTAATAAAAACCACCTCTGATCATACATACATGCAGTCTTATTTCAATAATTACTAATACTTTAAGTAATACAAAATAAAATTATTCATAATCTTACACATTTTTACCTCTCCTCACAAAGAAGTACAGGCTACTCAAGGGCCTATCTTGCAATTACTGGATCATCCTCTAACCTAAGTCTATCTCTTATTCCCATTTATCTAAGACTGCAGGCAACTCAATCTAATAAAATGTGGTTACCTTCTCCCACCTTAACATTCTACTTTCTGGTTAAAAATACACAAAAGGACATGCCCCCATCCCTGTTGGAATATATAAAATCTCTCTTCCAAAACAGGAAGCCAAGTCCATAAAGCTACTCTCTCCCTTTCCTAGCCACCTGAAGACATATGCAAATGAACTCAGAATGCAGAGGGTTTTTTCCTCTGGGGAACAGTAGGAGGCAGGGAAGAAGAAAAAGACTTGGAGGAGACACATGGGCAAGAAGATAAATGAAGAAGAAGCTGTGCTTGCTTCTTGGCCTTGAACCTGTACCGAGGACTTAGGGGACATGAAGGAGAAACTTTACAGAGATGTGAGTCAGATACCCACTGGGAGGCTAACAATGAAAGCCTTTGTCTTGACTTGTATTTTGTTTTTACTTTTCTCTTTCCACATTTGTTTCCTTTCTACCCCTTTCTTCTACTCCTTTCTTTGTTTCCCTACCAGAAGATGCCTAAAACCTGTGACAAACTTTCAGGCCTCAGTGGTCCTGCTTTGGTCCAACCGTGTTAGACTGGGCATTTACCCATGAGGAGATGGGTAACTTGGATGTTTCATTTGGAAACTATATTCTTTCTCTTCTCTTTTCCCTGTTGTACATTAGTCTTATTAGTTTCTTTTCTATTCACAATCTTACACATTAGAGCACACTTTTGTCTTGATATGGTAAATGGTGGAACCTATTTATAGTGTGCATGTTTGGAGCTCCAGGGGTACCCCTCAATCTGCCTGCTAACAGTACTCAGTCACAGCTGGGGAATGAACTATATCAAACAACATTTGTACTGGACAATGTAATGGTGATCCAAAACGGCATTTGTAATAGAGCATTTCTTATTTTTTTTTAATCAGTACAGACTAATTAATTTCTAACAAAGTGTTTTCCTAATTACTACAAAAGACACATGTAAGTAAAACTCCGATTACTTTAACACTGTCCAAAACCTTTATAACATTGTCCAAAGTCCTTTCCCAGATTGCCCAAAAATCCTCAGTCTCTCAGTCCTGATCATCTCACCAATGTCTAGTCAGTCAGAGTTCATATCCAGATGCAAAGACATCTTCCTTTGGCTGCTTCTTTGGCGTGCTCCTCCTTGTCTTCCAAGCTGTCTTCTCCTTGTCCTCCAGGTAGTAGAAGAAACTTCATGGTACCTGACCTAGCAAATTCACTTTCTATCAGGCCTAACTTATGCATGGCCTCTCGCAGACACAAATTAAACTCAGCAAAACAAACTCCAACAAGGAGTTCAAATCTCCAAACTTCTTAACTGCCTTTAGCATACATGCGGTTAGCCTGGGCCAGCAAGAGGCTGCAGGCCCCAGGCCTTGGCCACACATGGCCAAGTTCACATGATTCACATCTCCATCCTACAAAATGGCCAAAACCAAACCTGAATCTCAATCTCTATTCCCATCTTCTTTTTTCCTCTGTTATAAAGCATTTCTAATAAAAACATTACAATAATGCATAGGACCAAGTCAAGAATGTTGATTTGCTTTTCTATTGCTTCCTGTCTAGAGTAATAATTTGTTCCGTATTTCACTTCCTCTCTTCATTTAACAGTAAAACAAAATATTTAGCCTAAAACATTTAACACCCATGCGATGAGGTAGGATTATCTATGTAGAAACACCTGCCAAAAGGCAAACTGGGTTTCATTTCCTTGTGAGATTTCAATAATTCGTTAACCAAAACATTGCAATTGACCAAAATACCTTAATTTTCTAAAACCAACTTTTTCTTGATTCAATTCAAATTGACTTACTAGTCCTTATTTAAGTAAAGAGAAACCACTCATTTTCAAACTGAATTTTTAAAATATATAATATTAATATATTTGTTTTTATTCCAATACAGTTGTAAAATATTATTTACACTACTTTTTCAATCTCTTTACTTATGTATTCTATCCTAGAATATGCACAAACAATTGAGACTTATAGACCACCACTACCATCAGCAATGAGACTTCTAAGTTCAAGATTTCTTACAACTCTTTTGATTCTTTTCTCCCACTACTATTCCTTGTGACCCCTTGTCCTCTCCCCCCTCTTTAACCTCAGAACCCTGAGGAAGTTTACTGATGTCCAGAGTTTTCTGAAACACTCCCTTTTTAAACTCAACACTTATTTGTTTGTTGTCAGCAGTAATGAGATTTTCCTCTAAGAAAAATAATTCAAACAAAATGTTTCATGTCACAAGAAAATTTTTTTTAAGATTTTGGAGTTAAGCATTCTAACACTAAATTTACTTTCTGGTCTTATTTATGCTAATCTAAAACCTGTCCCTCTGCATACTGCAGGGTTTGAGAAGGTTGTTTTTTGCTTTGTTTCGTTTTGCTTTAGCTTTTTGTTTTAGGATTAGCAGGGCTTTATATAGATCTGGGACAGAAAGAATGGTCCACTGAGACATATGAGTAAGGACAAAGAAGCGGTTGTAGGCAGCAGGGTTTCAGGACAAGAGTTGAATAGTCAGGCTAAAGGCAGAGGTCAGGAAGTATTCGATTATCTCTAGAGAACGCTCTTCTCCCTAAGTGAATGTAAGTTCTGATCAACTTTATTGACTCCACACCCAGTGACACACTCACAGACCTTGAGGTTTCAGACCTCAAATCGAAAGACAAGGTGAGGTTAAATTTGTCTGACATAAATAGAAAATATGAAGCCTGTCCCCCACAGAGCAAGGTCCATCCATGGAAACTGTTTTTTCTTCATCGATGAGATCCCACAATAGAAGGAAATAAAGAGATGTAGAGATATGGTCTTATATGTTGATTTTCCACATGCCCTATGTGGTGATGAAGACACCCCAAAGGCAGGCCTGACACTTGTGGAGATCACACCAGCATTGGCTCTGAACAAAGATATAAGAAAGGTGCCTCTAAGCACAGATAAAAATTTTTCTCAGTATTATTTTCTCCCCATAAGTCAAAGATAGTAACATGACTGGGTGACAGGCAAAAGTAGAAATGTCTCCCTAAAAATGTATGTCATTGTCCCTCAGAAAACAAAAGTGCTTTGACTCTAAACGTACCAGGGGCTCAGAATGATGGCTTGAAGATCTCAACCACAAGTCTGGCAATGTCCCCATCCATGGCACCATGTGGTCCCCAGGTGCTCTTGAGGATGGCCCATAATGACCTGTGGGCATAGGTATGGCATGTATAGCTAAAGGTGAACTCAGACTGGCCGTCCCAGTGCGCTGGTTATAGGCATGAAGAGGTGTCTCCAGGGTGCTGGTCCTTCCCACTCAGCATGTGTGCTATGGCCATGCAAACTATCACAAGGTGGAAGGAGACGCATCATCAACACAGATCTAGTGCTGTTCCCTTGAACCACAACCAATGTGCTCTGATTCAGCTCACTTGACCACTAGGAAGGACAAAAGCTTTGAACTGGCACTCATTGCTTAGTAGTGCAGACTTCTCCAAGAGCCAGAGATGTATCATCACCTCAACTTTCCCAAGTGCTCTGACTACAGGCAAAAAGAAAACGTCTCCCAGGACAGATTTGCTCTCCATCAAGAGCAGTAGGATCTGGGGCTTAGGTCTAAGTATCTTCACCCTAGGGGACGAGTGTCTGCTTGGTCCTGCACCAAAGCTGGAAACCCCAAATGGAACCAGAGCCAGGGCAGCCATACTCACCCCAAAACTGTATCTATCAATAAAAACTGCAAATCCTAGTCCCAGAAACACGAATAGACCTGTGGTTGTGTTTAGCAAATGCTGAGCTACTGTCCTGTGCTGGGCACCCTGGTGATGATTCTAAATCCAGAAGCAAAAATAAAAAGCAAAAAATAAATAAATAATTTTAAATAAGTTCTAAATAAAATTTTAAAATGTTATTTAAAATTTACAGATAAATAAATAAAATAAAACCGGAGGCAGTGACTGTCCTCCCAGGGCTGGCAGAATGCTAGTGAAGGGAAATGGGGATGTCAAATACACAAAGCTGATGGAGCTGTGCTGTGTCTGTTCTGCAGCGCAGGTTGAATTAGGACGCTGTGCTGGGGCAGCCTAAATTCCAAAAGGAAAAGAATTGACAAAGTTCATAGTAACAGTATACCGTTGATCAGGGTCTCCAAACGCAGGCTGAGGCCTGGTTCCTGACTCAAAAGGAGTTTGTAAACTGCATTTGAGACGTGAACTTACACGGAAAGGCTGGTAGAAACTGGATCTGAAGGAATACTGCTACTGGGTAGTGTGTCCTCAGAACAAGGTTGTTCAGTGCAAATGAGCAGACACCATCACAGCAGATGACGGAGACCAGAGATGGCAGCCTGGGAGAGGCAGTAGGGGGTTTTTCTCAATGCCAATTTAATCAGCATCAAAGGTAGGCTTGGTTACTGAGTGTACAGAGAACCCAAGGCCTCTCACTGGGCCCATTAAAGACCCTCAAGTGTGGACTGACTAGTGGTTCCTGGGCCCAAGAGAAAGTTGAGAGTTTATGAATATATATTGATCATATATTCAAATGAATCCTTGGAGCAGGGGCCTTTACAGGAGATATCTGCTTCCTACAACAACAGCCTGGGCAATGGTAGGGAACTGGTCCTGGTGTTTGGAGCATCTGCGGGATGAGGGTAGCAAGCACACTGACCATATGCAGAAAAGGAAAGTGCCTCACACACCATGGTGTGGTTTCTCCCATCACCACCTGGGTCTTAACCAGGAGCTGTGAAGCCGTGGAAGCCCAGGTGTTCTCACTGTAAATGGAGACATGGGTCCTACAGCCCCTGTAGGCAGACTGGTGAAAACCAGGTCTGAGGCAATGTTGCCACTGTGTGACGAGTTCTCTGCACCATGGAAAATATCCCCATTTAGAAAATGGGGGAGATCTCATGATGAAATCCTGGGAAGAAGTAATGCCCATGTCAAGGACACCAAAGTTCAAAGTGTGCATATGTGCTGGCTGTGATTGTCAACATGACTCCAGAAGACTGGGGTCTGGTGGAGGTGACTACCCAAGGATCTGTATGGAGAAGAAAGGAGAAGTGACACACATAGGTGCAGATGACTCCATTCTGCAAAAGGCAGGCTTGAAGGAGAGGATTAAGATGTGAGGAGGTGTGGAGACATCCAAGCAGAATGTGCTGCTGTTATGACTGAGATATGCAATGCAAGGGCCCCCATTCTCATCCCTAGGTGGAATCCCTAAAGGGACTCAAGCATAAAGGGGAATGAACAGCAAAAAGAAGAGTTAGGAATGAAATTGTGCATCTTGTTTCATAACCTATCAAAGTGTGGGAAAAGGGAGGGGTAGATAGGATTGGAGGCCTAGCAGATATGTCAGCCAGGTCAGTGACCAATATAACAGGGCTCTGCAAATTCATTGTAGCCAAAGGCAGACTAAGTGACCTCAGTTCCCAAGATCTTATCACACACGCCATTGGCACTCAGTGATCTTCTCAAGCCTACTCTTCAGCAATGACTATACAAGGAAGCTGGAGGAAGAGATGAGGGAAGCTCATCTCCACCTTACTGCAGTGATCATGGCACAGCAATGGCATTAAAATTTTTCATTTGCAAGACCCACAAATGGTAGTTGTGATAAAGAATTCCTGTTTGATAGGTCTCAAACTTTTCTTTCTGTATCTTCTTGAACATCAGTGAATTGAAACCCTTCCTCGAGAATTGCCTTTGTCACCCTCTTAAAAAGCAGGAACAGAATGATCCTGATTCAGAGGATCATTGCACCTTCAGTCCTCTAAAGAGGCAGGATATTTCCAGCAGAGCAATAAGCATGATGACAGCATGGTCTTTGGTGAAGGAGCATAGAGAGGGCTATGACTTTTCTTAAATTATCTTCTGAAGCTGAATTAGAGCTTTCTCTCCAGAAACCCACATCGACCTCTGAGGGAAGTGACTCTCTGGTGGCCTCCAGAGGTCTAGATGCTGATAGTACACTCCCACTGTACAGAGCCTCTCCTCGCTGAACAACCTGCCTTTGGTCTCTGGTTGACAGTCCTCCCTCACTGTGCATTTCTTACACTTTCCTAGGGCACTCAGTTCAGTCCCCTTCGGCAAAGATCTGAGGGGTAACTGAAAGGCATTTGGTGGCCCCTGAGTGGCAAACATCTTGGAAGTAGGTGCACACTGCATCCACCTCTCAAGAGTGATGATTTTCAACTTGATGATGACATGAGAACAGTCAGCATTCCATAGAAATGTTACCACACTGTCTCGTGAAGCTGGCATAGGGATAAAAAGCAGGAGCTCTTTGGAGTTTTTAAATGTAACTGCTTCATATTCTTCTTTAGAAAAAAAGTATTATTTGCATGATTTTTCTCTTGACTGTGAGTCTTCATTACGAACATCAGCACTATGTGGCTGTAGGAGATTCCTTTTGGGATTCTCCTCTGAGAACTTTCTTTCCTATGTGCGTAACTTCCATAAGCTTGTCAACTTTACTGTCTCAGCCACATCTGTTTGGTCCAAGGAGAGACCCCTGGTCAGTCTGGGTCAATTAGGGTGTCCCTCATGGAAATCTGGAGTTGGGTATAGTCACTCTATTCAAATGCAGGTACAAAAGAAGATAGATGGGAGACTGAGAAGACAGAAAAGCAAAGGAAAGAAAATAATAATGCGTTCTCTCAGAGACAATAGAAATTTTAAAATTATGGAGTCATAAAAATAAGTAAAAATGGAGACACCTTGAATTCTGGTAAATTCCTAGCACCCAATTTGGTGCCTCTTAAGAGTTTCTCTAGACTTCTGGCTATCTAAAACTGTGTTTTTATACTTATATCATTCCTTAGCTTACAAGTTTGAGTGAGTTTCTGGAACTTTGAATTAAATCATCTTAAAATGAAAACAAGATCATTGATGTCTACTAAAGAATGGAGAACAACTGGCAGCAATATCACTAAATTTTCATCATCTATGCTTGATATGTTCTTGGGTCTGCTCCTTGTTTCTTTGACATATTAAGTAAGCATCTATATAAATGGAAAAACTTTCAAAATGTTTCTGACCATGACACACAGAATTGAAATGGAAAAATGAGATTTCCTTCCATCTTATCCCCTAAAAAATGCTAATTTCATTGATCATTTATGGGGAAGAGTGCCTTTGTGGAAGTTCAACAGTCTAGTGATAAGCTCCAGCACACCGCTGGAGCAAAATAAATATCTGAGACTGGACACATTGAATAAGATAAGAGAAAGAGCTTCACTTTACCCATGTCACTCTCTCAAGGTGGTACATCTTAGTACCAAGAGATATTCTCAGCCCATGATTAGCCCATGTGAGAACATGTGAATGAGTCCCTAACTTCCCTAGCTGTGTGAGTAGCTGTTAAAGAGAGTCATTCTTTCTCACCCATCCAGAATGCTTAGAGGCAATATAAAACTAGAGGATAGGAGTGACTGGTAAAACAGCAGACAGAACCTCTGGCAGTCATCAGAGGAACATATATCCTTTAAACTATGTCATGGACTCTATCAGAAAGTCTACCATGAACTGGAGATGTCTCACATGTAGATTGCCCTAACTGGCCTACAGGTCTCCACAATGTTCCACAGTCCTCACTCACACACACCTTCACCTGTTGATCAGTTAATTGTGTGCACCCATTCCTCAGACATCATGAGAATGATACTTTATAAATGAGCAGCGAGCACACACAGAAATCTGATCTAACTCTGCAGGATACAAACCTAAACATCCAACACTACCCTGAAGAAAGCAAACAGGAGACTGCCAGTGCCCAGCCTACTGTTACATACAATCCCTCACCCCCTCCAGGAGGGAACAAAAAGTGGGAAGAACTGAGAAAAGACATAAGAAATCCTTAAAAGGCTGGTGTAAGGTGTTTCTCTTCCAAAGTCAAGCTGCAAATATTTGAGGAGATGACTGTTTCTTCCAATGTAAAAATAATAGTGTAAGGCTTTAAGAAATAAGAAAAAGCAAGAAACATGACATTACTTAAAGAAAACAACAGTTTTCCTGTAATGGTCCCAAAGAAATTGAGATCTGTGATTCTTGATAAAGAATTCAACGTAGCTGTTTTAAGGCTGCTCAATGAACTTCAAGAAAACATAGAAAGATAACTGAAAAAAAATCAGGAAAACAATAAATAAAGAAAATGAGAAAATTGCAGAGATATAGAAATCATAGAGAATCAAACAGAAATTCTAGAGGTAGCCGGACATGGTGGCACATGACTGTAAGCGGCAGCCTAGGAAGCCGCGGCCGGGACTAGGGATCATGGTTTGAGTCCCTCCGGGGGCACATAGCGAGACCTAGTGCCAAAAAAATATAGCTGGGCGTGGTGGTGCACGCCTGTAATTCCAGCTATCTGGGAAGCTGAGGCTGGGGATTGCTTGAGTCTGTGGTACCCCAGGCAACGTGAGCCTGTGGTTCCACAGGCAAAAATAGCAAGACCTAGTCTCAAAGAAAAAAGAAACAAATTCTAGAGGTTAAGAATGCAATGAATGAAGTCAAAAAATTCAGTAGAGAACCTCAACAACTCAACAACACACAACATTAAACTGAAGAGAGGATTTGCAAAATAAAAGACAGATCAGTTTACACCATTCAGGGGAAACAGAAAAAGAAAAGGCATGAAGAAAATCCAGGTATCTCATGGAATGTCACTAATGGACACAACCTACACATCATTGGAGTTCCAGAAAGAGAAATAAAGAACACAAAGTTTACTTAAATAAATGACTGAGACTTCCAAATCTGAGGGAAAATATGGACATCCAATTTCACAAAACTGCAAGTCACCAATAAATTTCAACTCAAAGAAATCTTGTCTAAGGCATTTTTCAACTTAATTTCAAAGATGAAGAGAGAATTTTAAAAGAAGGAAGAGAAAAAAATCCTCACATATAAAGGAACATCTACAAAGTTATATATTCAAAATGCTAAAGGGGGCAAAAAACAACCAAGAATACTTTAAATGGCAAAGTTGTCCTGAATTAACTAGGGAAAGAGAAATATTTTTCTGGACAAGCAAAATTTGAGGGAGTATATTAACCTAGACCTGCCTCATAAAAAATACTGAAATGAAGTCTTCAAGTTGAAATAAACAGTGTTAATAAATAACAGGAAAACTATGAAAATTAAAACACCAGTAAACTTAAGGATATAGTCAAATTCAGAATAATCTAATAATATAATATGGTGGTTTATTAATCATTTTAAATCTAGTATAAAGGTTAAGGAACAGGCTGGCATGGTGGCGCATACCTGTAAGTGGCAGCCTAGGAAACCATGACCAGAACTGGGTATAGTGGTTCGAGTCCCGCTCCAGGCAATGTAGTGAGACTTAGTTCTAAAAAAATAGTTGGGCGTGGTGGCGTGTGCCTGTAATCCCAGCTACCTGGGAAACTGAGGTTGGGGATCGCTTGAGTCCGTGGTACCCTGGGCAACATGAGCCTGCAGTTCCACAGGCAAAAATAGTATAGTGAGACCTAGTCTCAAAAAAAAAAAAAAAAAAAAAAAAAAAAAAAAAAAAAAAAAAAAAAAAAAAAAAAAAAAAAAAAAAAAAAAAAAAAAAAAAAAAAAAAAAAAAAAAAAAAAAAAAAAAAAAAAAAAAAAAAAAAAAAAAAAAAAAAAGGTTAAGGGACAAAGTACTGAAAATAACTATTTCTGTAATAATTTGATAATGAGTACACAAAATAAAAAATTGTATTGAAATCAAATACATAAAATGTGGAGGAAGAGTAAAAATGCTCAAAGATATCGGTTCAAAGATTTTTATTTATATGTATTGTTGATGACAATAAAAGCTGGAAATGACCTAATGCCCATCAATAGAATGCGAAACCTATACATAATAACATGAAATGACACCCAAGATACAGTACCAGATGATAAAAGAAAGCTCTAAGATTGTAATTTTCTCTTGTTGATAGATGGAAAACATAGATGGATATACAAAATACACCTGTAGCCACTCATAATAAGGGGCAAAATATGGAGTTTTTTTTCTTCCTACATATTTATCATAGTCACCTAAAAATATTAAATACATACACAAAAGAAAAATATTTATTTATTTATTTAATAAAATTAAATAAAATTTATTTAATAAAATTTATTTAATAAAAATATTAAATACATACACAAAAGAATATTTGAATCTTATGCAAAAGAGTAGGTATCAGCACTCACCACAAATTTAGATACTACTAAAGGACCATTATTTACCAGATTTTTGAATAAAAAACTCCCAGTTATTATCCTTGCTTTTCAAATTTTTCTCAGCACCAACTGGCAGGCTACAAAGTTGTTTGTACCTTTGACCTAATCATTTCACTTCGAGGAATAAAGCAACTAAGTAAATTTGCATTCTGAGAAAAAGTTTTTATATTAGAACAGTTTGTAATAGTTTATACAAACCTTAGAAACCTCAGAAACATCAAAATTCCACAAAGTAAGCAACCCAATCAAAAAAGGGGCAGAAGAACTAAAACTAGGAGATTTTAATGTGATGGAATACTATACCCAGTACTAACAAGCGTAACCATCTTTGAGTACTTGTTCTGTGTCAGATACTGTGATGGGTACTTTAAATATCTTGTTTTGTATTTGCATTTCATAGCTTAATAGTCTCTATCTTAAGGAGTGCTTAGAGTTGAAGAAATTAAGATACAAATACAGAGAGGTTATAAAATGGGTACAAGGTTGCAAATAATAACAGACAACTCAGGTCTATCTGACTCCAAAGCCTTCAAAAACATCACTTTATCATCGAGTTGTGGGATCCCAATAGGACAAATCCCCAAATCTGTAGAAAAATCAAGATGACATAAGCCTTTAAGACCAAATGAGGCAGTATTCAAATTGAAATGTCTTCCACTGGCCATCAGAAATCCCAGGAAGATTTGTAATCATGATTGCAAAATAAATTTTCAACACTTATTTTTAAGGACCCAGATATCAATATTTTTCATTGATGTAATGCCATTTTCAACAAAATCTTTAAACATCCTTCTTGGCCATCTCTTCAACTCTTTCCCTCCACCCTCCCTACCTCTTGACTCCTGTCACAAATCCTCCCTCTTTATCAACCAATTCCTACCATTTCCTGTCTCCTCCCATCTCTTCCACCCTATGGGGTTATCTTCTTCAGAGGGACAGAGTTTTCTGCTGTGGAAGACACCCAGCACAACTCTCCAGAGTTGAGAAAAAGATTTCAAAACTGCTTCAGCATGCCCTTCAAGTTCACTCCCAGAGCTGAAGAGGGCAAGAAGATACTAAAGTAGGCAGACCCAGCAACTCCAGGAGACAATCACCGGAGCCCCCAAAACCCCCTCACCCCACCCTCACCCTGATGGAGCATAATGAATTCCAAGGGATCAGCCATATTAAGAATTACCAAAGGAATATTTAATAACATATTAAGTTGCTCTTTGTGAGCAATATATATATATATAATACAATATATATACTATATATAGTGTATATATATAATTTCAACATGTTTTATTCTATTTTTAAATTGTTCATAAAAATAATATAAATATTGCCATTATATGGTCACTAATCAGCTGACTACTGTTATATTGTTGACAAATATAATAACTACATCAATTTTTACAAAGGGGTCTAAGATGCTTCATCATACGGAAAACATAAAATTAATTTTTTAAATTTATTTTTATTCTTTAAATCACAATCTTGGTAAATGGTTCTTGGGATACCTCCCCCTCCCAAAAACATAAAATTTAAATGTAACTTGGGAGAGGCATAATAGATTGTAAGATGATGTTATGTCTAGGAATCATCAGGAAAACTGAAAGAGGAGAGAAAGACTAGCTGCATTTCCTGGAACTATCCACAAAAGAAAAACTGAATTTAGTGAATTCTAGTGCTCAGGAAAGGACATCTTCAAATGAAGAAACCCTCCACACTCCGGTAATGTGATACTTGGTATGCAGGTACTTGGGAGAAGCAACAGGTCAAATGATGATCTAATGACATCTATGAACAAAATATAACCATAAGAATAATCACAATATATTGTTAAGAAAAAATGCAGGAAGCAGGATTGAAAATTATATATATATATATACTCTAATTTTAATCATTAGCATATTAAGCTTAAATCTTTTAGCTTAAAATAATAATTAAAAACACTAGAAGGGAATATACCTAAAAACACTAGAAGGGAATATACCTAAATGTTAAAATAGTTGCAACTTTATCTAACATTCATAAAATACCTTTCCTAAATTTAAGAGAAAGATGTATGTATCAATACAGCCTTTGCAGTATGTGAACAACCAACATCTAGAAGTCACCCAAATATCCAAGATAATAAAAGAACAAATTATGGTTTTGATCATGTGATAGAATATTAAGTAATCACCAATATAGCAATTTATAAAACTGTTTTCATCATGTCCTTGGCTCCTGCCTGCACCCAGCTGCGCCCAGCATCAGGGCCCATGTATCTTTCCAAAATGGTGTGAGAGACAAGTACACAGAAAGCAAAACCAGCCACCACTTAGAGGAGCTTCCTGGAGAATCTCAGTTAGGATTTAAAATCCTAGTTCTCCTCTCTCAGAACCTTACTTTGATATGTTAGGAACCTCTGATTAAATGGGGTTTAAACAGATTTAAACAGTAGGCAGTTCTATTTAAATCTCACCTCCTGACTGCTTCAACCCCAATGCCCTCTATGTTCTAAATGAGTTTCCTGAAACTGCCAACTTGACCAATTTACCAACTTAACCCTGAGGAGGACAAGAGCATTATTTCATTATTGTCAATCAAAATCATGATTTTATTATCTACCTCTTGTTCTGCATCAGGGGGGACCAGGCATTAGACTCCCCCTGGGGTCAGTCCACCCAAAGACCACCATCTGCTTTGTAGGTAGTTTTATCCAAACACAGACACACAGACACACACAGAGAGAGAGAGAGAGAGAAAGAGAGAGAGAGAGAGAGAGAGAGAGAGTAGTTTTGTGCCCATGAGAATAATTATGATCGATTATTAAGAAAAAATGTTGGGGTAAAAATTACATATATATATATACATATATATATACACACACACACAGTGATTCTGATCATGTTTGAAATGCTTTATTAAATGACTAGGAGGTCACACTACAATATGATCTGTGATAATGAGAAGGTGGGAGAAAGGGAGGAGGAGAACAAAAAGAAGAAAAAGAGGAAGAAGGGAATATATCAAAATGCTAAAATAACTTTCACTCATCTAATAGGACAATCCTATTATAATAATTCTGCCTTCCACAGAGGAAGAGGCAGAGTAATAGTCTCTGGAACGTATAATTGTGCATAGCTTATTCCACTTCCTTATACTGTTTTCTGTATCTGCTATAATTTCATTCCTTTTTCCTCTCCCAGGAAGTGGGAGACAGAATCCTGAAGGAAAAATGCAAAGAAGATTCCTAAGGCTTAAAGGAGTCCCCTCTGCCCCAGACACATCCTGCCATCTGTCATGGCCCTCTGCCCTCTGCCAAAGGGGAACACAGATGGGCCTTGGAGTTCCCTGAGAGATCTGGTCCCTTGAAGTCCTAGAAAAATCATTCTGTGGCTCAGGTGTCTACAAAATTTAATTTAAATTTTTATTTAAACTAAAATGTTAAAACTCAAATGATCCCTAATTAATTCAAATTAATTTAATTTCCATTTTAAAAACAAAACAAAACAAAACACCTGATACCAAGGCACAGGCTGTGACCTCCTCTCAGGGTGATTTGGAACCTTCCTGGCATTGTCCCAGTCCCCCAGCCTTTGTTTCTGCTTTATCTACCTCTCTGGTTCAGGGACACTTTGTAAACCTGAGAACCTGGCTTCTGTCCAAGTGCTCACTGATCTCTTTAATGCCCAGAGCTCCCAAGATCCCATCAGAGACTGTGGTGACCCAGCCCTCAACTTCCACCTCACCCCGAAACCCTTCTCCCAGCCATCTCACAGGCTGCAGCTCCCACGAAGCAGCTCTGGGTTCCATTCTCAGCACCCAGATAGACACAACATTTTGTATGAAAGTGGTGACCCAAGGAACCAGATTTATTTTTGGTGGTGACATCAGCAGAAGTTTAAGTGGCTCCTGGCTACAGTTAACAGCTCAGAAACCAGCTCAGACAACTCAAGTGCTCTCTATTTTTACTGTTCCTATCTCTTTGTACTTGCCTCTGGCTCCCTTTTTCCACCAAATCTTACTGTTACCATTAAATTTTTATCAAATGAAAGTCTCTGATTCTGAGCAGAATCAGACCCCCCAATCAGACCGGAACTGCCTCATTTCCCAATGGGTCTTAATCAAGTTCCCAATGGATCACAGGCAAACACTAGTGAAATCAGCAGAAGGAAATAAATACAGGAGAAGGAAATAAATACAGCAGCACTGCCCAGATCCCTGTGCCCAGCTTTAAATTTTACCTCTCTGCAAATTCAGCCTAAACGTATTAGGCTCTTGGACAAATTTCATCCCAGTGCAAGTTGAGGCTCCTGTACCAATATTCCAGACCTCTGAATCCTAGCTTTAGAGCCAGTTCTACTCTCTGCTAATGGAATTAGCATGGCTTATAAGAAAGGCCCTGCCTTGGAACTGGAGGCAACCTTGATCGGCACCCTGGGTTCCCAAGGAAACACGGTATCCTAGGGAATCGAAGGCGAATGTCTTGTTGGAGGGCAGTGTCCTCAGGTGCTATTGTGAAGCAGGGGAACACAGGAAAAATGACCTGCCGCATGTTAGAAGAGGTGGATTTTGGGAGGTGAATAAGGGATTAGCCAGATCTCAGCAAGAAAGTAGCCTGAGAAACTCAAGCCCACTGATTGCTGGTGCTTTGTTCTGTCTCCTGTCAGGCTCTGAGACAAATTCTAAATCAGATTATGCTTCATCAGCTGAAGACATCAGTGCCTATAGTCAGGAGAGATGGGGTCACACAAAGACAGACTTCCTTCCCCTCTGTAATAATCTCAATTCCCTAGAGAAACAGAACCAAATGGAAATACACACACACACACACACACACACACACACACACACATACATACATATATACAGCAGGGGAAGAGGAGAGAAAAACAGAAAGATAGAGATGGATTTATTGTACAGAATTAGCTCACATAATTTAGACACCCCAAGATCTGCAGCTGGTGGTCTAAGGACCCAGAAGAGCCAACCATATCATTTCAGTCTGAGTCCCAGCCTAAAGTCAATCAAGGAGAGAGAATTTTCTCTTACCCTACTTTTTTGCTCTATTTGGGCCTTGAACTGAGTAATGAATGAAGTCCATCCACATTGGGAAGGATCATCTGCTTTACTCAGTGTACAGGTTCAAATGTACAATATCATATGCAAACATCTTCACAGACATAAACAGAAAAAATGTCTAACCAATGCCTGGGCACCCCATGATCCATAGAGTTGACAAATAAAATTAACCATCACACCCTCATTTGGCCTCAATTTTCTCACTGTAAAATGAGGAGCTTGGACTTAATGATCTTCAATTTTATTTCTGGTTCATTCTGAGCTTACCAGAATGCCTAATCCATTCTGTAATCAGAAAAGGTAATATTATCTAAAGGTAAGTGTTGTAAGAAGCAAATTGAATAATACACATGAAAGTATGTACCCTGTAAGGTCATGAAATAATTCTTTATCAAGGTTGTTAAAGTGTTCTTTATGAGTTTATTGTTGCTTTTAATTATCCTAATTATCATTCCCTCTCCCTTATTGTTAACCATTATATCCTGTCAGTTATATCCATAGCTCTGCTGCTCCTTAGCCTCATCCCAATGTTCTACATACCATTCATTATCTAGTCATTGTCAAGTTCAGTTCTTTGTTTTAAAATGTAGACTTTCTTTAGACACTAACAATGAAACTGTGGTTATTCATGAGGGAATGGGGTGGGGGGGTATCAGGGAGCTAGCAGTACAAGAAGGTAGAATGGGCTGATTGGTTGGTAATAATACTCACTTAACATCTGGTAGTAGGCATATAAATATACATATATAATATATATCTCAAAGCAAATCTGTATGTTTACATCTGGTAGTAGGCATGGTATGATGTAAGCATTTGCTGATGTGAGAAATTATAAACCTGAAACCCAGAAAATTTTGTAAACTAAATTGCTTCAATTGGAAAAAATTTTTTAATAAAATGTAGGTTTCATTATTATTTCAAGCACAGTGAGATCAACTCTTCAAGAGGTGGCTATCATTGCAAAAAGCAGCTTGTTACTCACAGTTCCCAAGTGTTGGGGGCACACAGGATTATACAGGGAAGAATCAGAAGCAGAAGAAGCAAAAAGAAATGTGAGCAAAGAAATTGTCACAGACAGGAACAAGCAAGGCAGGGTAAGGAGGCACAGGATTGACCAGTTCAAAATGGACTGACCTGCCACGGACCGGCGGAGCAAGGGCGCAGACCGCGGGGAACCAGGGCTCAGCTGAAGCAGAAAAGGCACAGGGTCGCGATTGGTGAACAGACACACCACTCAAGAGGCAATGAATCTGCTGCATTTTATTCGGGATTTTAGTGGGTATATATAGTGTTTAAAAGGATTACATCAACATTTTATGAGTACAGGAAACAGACTCCATCTTAGGTGAACATTAAACATTTTTAATTAAAACATATTGTTCTTAAAAGCATTCCAAGACAATCATCTATTTTAAACCTATGATAGCTAGACTGGTTAATGATCACTACAGTCATCTACTTTATCAGATTTCATTTCCTTAGGTGTGTCACTAAAGGATTTCTTATCCCTTCACCAAAAGTTTACTAAGGTTAATAGGAATTGTTCTCTCAGTTATTACCGGAATAGTCTGACTCCAGGGTATCTTTTGAATTGTTCTTTAGTTAATCATGCAGAGCATGACTTCAACAACTCCACCACCTGGGGTCTGGGGGCTCCGCCACATGGGACCCCTGCATTTGCAGGTCAGATCCCAACACATCCCTCCTGCGGGGGCAGAGAGCTAGGCCATTGAGAGCTCTGTCTCATGGTTCCCCCATCTCCAGGTCAGCTCCCACACTGACCATTAGTTTCAGCAGGTTCTGGAAGGAAAATAGGGGGTGTACTTTGTTGCCAGGCTCCTAGTTCCAGAATAACTGGGGTAGGGGAAGGAACCAAAGTAAATGATTTGTTATGTGGTCTTGGATTGGTAGATTTGCTTATAAAAGATATGCCCCCAGGAGAGTAGTCTTCTACACATAGTTTACTAACCCTAGGAGAGACGTATCTTCCATTGTCAACAAGGTCACCAAAAGTATCAAGATAAAAACACTGCACAAACTAAAGCTTAAAACATATCTTTACTAGATACTATTGTTTATTACCACAGTCAATTTGATTGAAGGTGAGAGTTCACACTTAGGTTTTTCTCTGTCCTTTATTGATCCATGCAATATGAATCTAGTAGGAAACTACTGTTTGCCTGGTACTATGTTAACAACTGCAGTACAAGCAAGGAAAGCAGACATTCCTTTTCTTTAAGTTAGGTAACAAAATGAAATAAGTTAAGATGCAAGAGACAACTATTATAATAGTAGGAAATCCAAACTGTTCTACACAAATCACCAAACACAGACCTAAAAACTGTGACCAGATTCCTCAGTGTCAACTCCTCTTCCCTTCCCATTCTCCAGCTTCATACTAAAGGGTTTGGGAATTGGACCTGTGGCAAATAAAGAAAGAAAGGCTAAATAAATTCTTGTCTTCTCCCAACAATTCCCCCCAAAAAGATACTCTTGATACAATCTTTGCACAAAATAATTTCTCTTTATTTCTCAGAACTAACCATAAGGAAATAATGCAAGAGAAGCAAAAGTCTATGTACAGGAAGATATGAGTTACAGGAGTGAAAAACTAGAGGTAATGTATCTAAAATCAGTGAGGTAGAACAAAGAATAGCACATCTACCAAGGCAAATTATGAAGCAAAAGGAATTGTATAATTACTCAGAAGAAGCACAGAGCCTGGGGTCAGATTTTCTAAGTTCTAATCTTTGGGTAAATTGTGTAATGATTCTGAGTCTCAGTTTTCCTATTTGTAAAATGGGGCTAGTTAATAATAGTTGTACCTCACTGTTTTGTGAATATAAATAAGATAATACAGTAAAGCACTTAATACTTAGAGTAGTACTTAGTAAATACTGGCCATTGTAGTTATCATTACTAATGAGGTTAGTGAAGACAGCTAATCGGATGAACTTAATAAAACATGGAAAATATCCTAGTACAGTCTTGAGTGATTATATACAATATTATGTAAACAAACTCTGAGCCAATGAGAAATACATATGATACATTTAAAAAGTTGTATTGCTAGCATGATGGTATGAAAGATTTATTTTGATCTTATTGCAAATATCTCTAACAAAAATGAAAAGGGGACACAAAAATAAATTAAAACTATAAGGGAAATAATGGTGTGCTAAGAAATTAAAAGAACATGAAAAATTAATTTGTTCTGGGATTCATGTCCGTAAAGTTGACAAACCTAAATTCAACTTAAATTTGGGGAAAGGCCTCTTTTATCACCATGGAAAATGCAACTCATTACAATATTTTATGATAACTGTAACTCATTCAATAATTACTAATTTCCAAGCTGCAAATCAGTGGCATTGGGACTGCCAAGAAGTGGAAAATGAAGACATGTCAGAGACAAGGAACAGAATGCTGCACCTTATACGTCAACATATGAGCTTTTATGTATGCACAGTGTATACCTATATATCGTATTCACACACAGATGCAATAGTATGTACAACTAGGTATCTGTAAATACAGATTAAAAAATTAAAGGATTAGGGAGGCGGCCGCCCGCGGCCCAGGCGGGAACCATGGCGTTCAGAGCTCCCTTGCCAGGGGGGAGCGAGGGGCGTCCGGGCCCACCTGGGTGAGTTCCCCCGTGGGGGAACGGGGTGGGGGGCGGTTCCCCACCCACCAGTAAGTGGCTGTGGTCACTTACAAGCCGGCCTGGGCGGCACCGTGAAGCCCCCAGCCCCCGGAAGCCGGGGCGCATGGATGG